>OFHU01003790.1:0-26505 GCA_900245905.1 Lacerta viridis | reverse complement strand
GTCATGAAGCACGTCGGATGCACTGCACATGCCCAGAATTTCTGGGCATGCGTAGTGCATCTGGGCCAGCGCTGCTACTCCTGCGGCGAGCCGACGAGCGAGTGGCGGGTGGTGGGGCTGCCCCATCTGTGCTGCTTTATGGACGGGGCAGCCCTACAACCCACCGCTCGCCCGCCTCAGGAGCAGCAGCGCTGACTCGGATGCACTGCGCATGCGGAATTTCTGCCTCAGGCAGCAGCATGCGTGCATCTCGGATGCACTGCGCATGCCCGGAATTTCTGGGCATGTGTAGTGCATCCGGGTCGGCGCTGCTGCTCCCAAGGTTAGCTGGAGCGAGCAGTGGCTTGTGGGGCTGCCCTGTCCATCCGTAAAGAAGCACGGACGGGGTGCCAGGTGGCGGGGGAGTGGCTGGAAGGGGAAGGGCTGGGGAGTGTCACCCCCCTCCCCTGGAACACGGGGCACCCCGCCCCCTACGTCCTTCCCTTGCTACACCACTGTCCCTGAGATTTAGATTCTCACGCTTTCTGAGTGTGCTATCCCTTCCGTCTTGTGGCCTCTCAGGTGCCCACTTCCTTCTTCAGGTTTAGGAAGTGGGAGGGTTACATCTCTCTTGTGACTTCTCTCTTCCAAGGCACCTCCTTCCCAGGCCTCCACTTCTCCCTTCCAGTGTGAGGGTTGCTAACATTTCTTGCTACATTCACATCATTCACTGAAAGCACTATGATGGCACACACAGGCCTGCCCCAAAATAATTCCGGGGGCCGTAGTCTTTTAAGGGTGGAGAGAGTTGTTAGGAGACTCTGCTATTCCCCTTACAGACTTAAAATTCTCAGAGTGGTTTAACAATCTCTCTTCACAGGGAAGTCAGGGAACTGTAGTTTTCTGAGGGGGGTGGGGGACTCCTAGCAAGTCCATACACAGCTGTCCTCTGTCTTCTTGACCCCCTCCCACTCAGCAGATGTTGCTTGAGGCAGATGCCTCATTTTGCCCAATGATAGAACAACACTGAAGGGGTGCAATGATCCCAGACAAGGCCTCTCCTCTCCCCAAAGTGCAGTGCTAAGATTTGCACAAGTCTAAGGGTAATTTCTAACAGTTCTGAACCGGTGGTCAGTAGGAAGGAAGAAGAGGAAAAACAAAACAAACGTCTTTATTCAACACACCTCTTTGCTGCTGCTGTTCTTGAAACCTTTCCAAGCATCTTGGCTTCCCACTTGGGCTCCGAGTTCCTGCCAGCCCAATGATAGAACAACACTGAAGGGGTGCAATGATCCCAGACAAGGCCTCTCCTCTCCCCAAAGTGCAGTGCTAAGATTTGCACAAGTGTAAGGGTAATTTCTAACAGTTCTGAACCGGTGGTCAGTAGGAAGGAAGAAGAGGAAAAACAAAACAAACGTCTTTATTCAACACACCTCTTTGCTGCTGCTGTTCTTGAAACCTTTCCAAGCATCTTGGCTTCCCACTTGGGCTCCGAGTTCCTGCCAGCTTTGTACTTAGAAGAGCTGAGTTCAAACTCTAAAATTCCACAAGCATTCAATAAACTCTGTTGGTGCTAGATAGGACCTTACAAGGAGCTTCAGGAGCATTTGAGGTAGTGGGAAATATTTGTGGGGCAGGGAATGTCTGCTATCTCTCACTCATTGGAGTCATCTGTATGGTTACCTGAAGCAGGGAGGGGCGTAAAAGTGAGCAAAACTCTCCACATGCTCAAGCTACTTTATTCTCTCCTGCATCAGTGCTGATGCACTTCTGGTTTTGTGGATTTTCTCCCACATTGCTTAGGCTTTACGCAATGAAAGTATGTGTGCATAAAAGAAGAAAGAAACCAGTGTGTTATTGTGGCACATGCTGTCCCTCTACTGTACATGGAAATTGCAACCTATTGCACAGCTCTAAGTTTTCCGGGTCACAAGATGCTCTCCATGGGTGATGAGTGGTGCTTGGAACTGGGATCAAAAACCAATGTAGATTGGAAGACAATGTAGATTAAATAATAAAGGAGTCATGTGACCTGAACAACTGGACCTGGCAGACCATGAAGCTCAGGGGGATCCACTTCTACCAGTTCTCTAGATCCACTCAATGTGTCCCCAACGAAGACTCCGCATAGGAAGCAAAACATCACAGAACTTAACCAACCTTCTCCCAGTTGCTGCCCTCCTGCTGTTGCTGCCCTCCTGCTGGACTACAACTCCCATCAGCCATATACAGTGGTGCCTCGCATGACATAATTAATTCGTTCCGCGAGTCGTTTCGTATTGTGAAAATTTCGTCTTGCGAAGCACGGTTTCCCATAGGAATGCATTGAAATTTAATTCCCATAGGAATGCATTGAAATTTTCATCTTGCGAAGCACGACCATAGAAAAATTTGTCTTGCGAGTCACCTAAAAAAATCACAAAACCCTTTCGTCTAGCAAGTTTTTCGTTGCGCGAGGCATTCGTCTTGTGAGGTACCACTGTACACAACTGGAGGGCATCAGGTGGGCAGAGGATGATCTTAACTGATTAAAACTGGGGTGTTTTTAATGCCTTTCCTATAAACCACTTGGACAAAAGTTTGCTGCAAGTGATCCCTCCCATGTTTTTTTTTAATCGCTTTTACCTCAGATTCATTTCAATGGGACTTCTGAGTCTTCTGTATATTTGACATTTTCTGGTTATAGCTTATATAGTTGCAGGGGGGTGGGGGACATTAAATTATTAGCTTGTGTACAACACACTGAGCTTAAATGCTATCCAGCCTGTCAAAAGAAATGTCTTAATTAGCTAGACGAGAGCCTTTTTTCTTGACACAGCTTGTCAGGCAAAACATCCTACTCTGAGGGAGTTTAAGTGAATTCAGTTGTAGGAATTTAATAAGACCTGATTCCGCTTCCTGTGCAGGAGAAGGAACAGGAATTTCTCTCTCTGCTCAGTGGGGCTCGGGGGATCCTCGGGGACCTGCGTCAGAAAGAACAGCCAGTTGATGGAGAAGCACAAACCTTCCAGGAAGGCAGGAGGAGGAGGAGGAGGCTGGCTTCAAAGGTTTCACGAGAGAAGCTAAAACAAAAGAAGAGACCCCTCCCCTTTATTAAATAAAAGATGCAACTGGAAACATGTAAATGGAAATAATTAACAGATTGGACTTTGTTCATCAGGTGCTGGCAGCACTGGAATGTGGGGCCGATAGTTGCAGAAAAAGTGATGTGCTTTGGAACAAAATTATCCCAATTATGCAACTTTGCCTATCGACGCAGCTACTAAAGTCCAAAGGAAAGATCACGGAGACATTATTGCAAGCAGTTTGAAAATGTCAACTCAATTGTTTTAAAAAGGCAAAAAGGGAAAGCGAGAGAGAAAATGTTGGGCTTGCATGGAAAGTGTATGCAGATCATAATACCAGCACTCTCCCCCACCCCAGTGGATTCCAGCACTTAACAAGCTCTGAGATGGGTTTCAGAATTTGCAGGTTTGCAAAATTATTTCTTGGAGGTCTTGACGCACACCTGCATCCATATAAACCCTCTTCAGGGCCAGCCCAAGACATTTTGGCACCTGAGGTGAACCATAAAGTGGTGCCTCCCTCCCCACCAGGGAGGAAGGGGTGAGAGAAAAGCTGCATCGGGAGCAAGGGGGAGGATTAAAGAGCTACCTGTCCCTCTGGATCCTGCCACCTGAGTCAGTCGCCTAACCTTGCCCCATAGGTGGGCGGACCCTGCCCTCCTTTCCGCCCCCTACCCCCCACATGGCCCAACCAAGCTGCTGAGACTCCAGACACAATGGGATGTGGGGAAGTAGCCTCTGGGGAGCAGCTTACCTCTTTCAGGTAGGCTGTGAAGAAGCAGAGAGCAAGAAATGGCCATCTCCCCTTGATGCTGTTCTCCAGCTCAGTTGGGCTAATCCTCCCTGCCCACGGTGAGCCAACTGCAAGGAAGAGGAGAAGGAGCAGTGAGTCAACCTCTGCAGGAGTGATGAGGAACCAGCAGATTCCAGCCTGGCCTCCTGGAAGGTCAGTGGCTTCTGGCTGCATTACAGCCACTTTCAGGAAGCTACTTGTTTCCAAACTGTAAGCACACCCATTTCTATTCAAACTGGTCTTTAAAGAAACCTTGTAATATTAAATACAAGTGGTACCTCGGGTTAAGAACTTAATTCATTCTGGAGGTCTGTTCTTAACCTGAAACTGTTCTTAACCTGAGGTACCACTTAGCTAATGGGCCTCCGCTGCCGCTGTGCAATTTCTGTTCTCCTCCTGAAGCAAAGTTCTTAACCCAAGATACTATTTCTGGGTTAGCAGAGTCTGTAACTTGAAGCGTCTGTAACCCGAGGTATCACTGTATTTGGTATCCGGGTTTGTTTTTCCTCTTCCTTCCCCTCCTGTTTTCCTTTTGTGCCATGTCTTCTTAGACTGTGGGCCCGAGAGGAGGGGCTGTCTTTCTTTCTTTTTATTGTATTGTAAGCTGCTCTGGGAGCTTTTCCACTAAAGGTAAAGGTAAAGGGACCCCTGACCATTAGGTCCAGTCGTGTCCAACTCTGGGGTTGCGGCGCTCATCTCGCTCTATAGGCCAAGGGAGCTGGCGTTTGTCCACAGACAGCTTCCGGGTCATGTGGCCAGCATGACTAAGCCGCTTCTGGCGAACCAGAGCAGCACGGAAATGCCGTTTACCTTCCCACCAGAGCGGTACCTATTTATCTACTTGCACTTTGACGTGCTTTAGAACTGCTAGGATGGCAGGAGCAGGGACCGAACAACGGGCGCTCACCCCGCCGCGGGGATTCGAACCGCCGACCTTCTGATGGGCAAGCCCTAGGCTAAAGAGCAGGGCATAAATGCTTAGATTAAATGAACACTCTACACACAGCTTCTAGATTTCTTGTAGAGTACCGATTTAAACATATCATGCTTCAGGCAATAATTATAAAATTAAAACAGGAAAAAAAATTAAACAAGGAGATATTCGGAAAGGAGAGGAAGTAACGCAGCATATAATTCAAATACTAAACATGGCTCCAAAAACTCCAAAATTGGGAAGCGTAATAATTGGAAATTTGATCCAAATCAAGCTGCTCCACACTGTGGGATTGGACAGGTTTGTTCCAGGTAAAACCAGAATCCATTGTCATTGGGTTGCATAGCCAAAGTTAATCTTACTATGCTAGTCCAACAATGTTGGTCTTACCCTGCAGAACTGGCCCACAGCTTCAGCAGACACTGGGAGAGCTGAGACTGCAGAGCATAAGACCCTTAATCCCAGGTTTGTGGGTCTGAGCCCCACACTGGGCAAAAGATTCCTGCATTGCAAGGAGTTGGACTAGATGACCCTCAAGGTCCCCTCCAACTCTACAGTTCTTGACCTGGGTTCCCAGAGAGACCTTGTGAAAGCACATTGAGGAGAGCACCCATCACAATTATTAACGGAATGAGGCCTATGAATGCCAGTGACTGGGTCTTCTGCTGGTTTCCTCACTGCAAGGAGCAAAGTTACAGGGAATCAGGCAGAGGGCCTTCTCGGGAGTGGTGCCCTCCCTTTGGAACGCCCTCCCTTCAGACGTCAAAGAAATAAAGAACTATATAACTTTTAGAAGGCATCTGAAGACAACCCTGTATTGGGAAGTTCTTAATGCTTGATGTTTTACTTTGTTTTTATATGTGCTATAAGCTGCCAGAGTGGCTGGGGAAACCCAGCCAGATGGGTGGAGTATAACAACAAACAACAAACAACAACAACAACAACAACAACAACAACAACAACAACAACAACAACAACAACAACATAAACTTCCAGAAATATTAGCTGAGTTGGGAGGTTGGGGAGAGAGAGAGATACACAACACAAAGGTTTTTGTCTTGCGGGCAGAATAGATCTTGATGACTCACGCCCATAAATGTGCTAGCATCTTGGCACTCCTTAAATCTTGCAAAAGGTGAGGCAGATGCGCCATTCGAGAAAGTGCTAGACTGGATTCATCAATGATCCAAGTTAGAGCTATGAATTAGTGCTAAATATAAGAAGCAATGAGAAAACTTTGCCAAATCATGTTTAAAGTACTGTCAACATGAAACTGTTAAAAGTGGCTCCAGGCACAATTCTTAGGTGTATGAGACTACTGGATGCACTGACCACTTTTTCATTCACCTGCCTGGTGTCTCTTGGCAGAATGCAAAGGGAGGGTGGAAGTTGCTGGACCATCAGGCAACAGGAGATGGAGAGAGATGACATTCTGCTCCTCCTATTCTCCTTGAAATCTTTCCATTTCACCTGGTCATTATGAGAACTAAGAACTAGTGCCTGAGTTGGTTTTCCTCCTCCCTCCCCAATGTCTTTTCATGTCATGTTGTGTCTTCTTATATTTTAAGGCTGAGGGTATGTAAGTTACTCTAGGTGTTGGCTGAAAAACAATATAAAAACATGAGAGAGAAGAGAGAGAGAGAGAGAGAGAGAGAGAGAGAGAGAGAGATAGATAGAGTGCAGCTGGAAATGCTGATACAGCCTGCACAAGTTCCCCTTCCAACACGAAAAGAAACAGTGCCAGCAACAAGCCAACATCTACCATTTTCAGGTGGGTACCAGGAGGGACCATAGTTTGGTGGTGGTGCACTTGCCTGGCATGTAGAAGGCTTCAGGTTCAAACCATTAAAAGGATCTGAGAGCAGGCAGTGAGCAAGAGTTCTATTGAGACCTCCAGGAGTCACTGTCAGCAAAAGTAGACAACGCTGGACGGACCTAGGGTGGCCATGTGTTCAAATTTACAGAGCATGGTTTTCTGTTTGGAGGTGTCCTGTATTTCAAGGAGTCCTCTAGTCAATGGATTAAATGGTAGGTAACCCAAAAAGAGAGCTTGAAGTTGCCTCATCCACCGTGAGCAGCACCAGGACAGCAGACTGAGCAAGTACTGTACATGCAGGTAGACCTGGACACAGTCTCCCCTGATGGCAGGTGACACAACTGTTCACCCAATGGGGCAGCTACTTGTCAGGATTGAGCCGGACAAGGAGGAGTGGTGGCAAGCCCCCCCTGGCAAGGCTGCACCCACGGAAGAATCTGGGGAAATGGAGGAATTCATACCTGGAGAAGACTGGTGGCGGCACTCCTCAGAAGAGGAAGAATCAGATAGGGAAGTGGAAAGACCTGGACAGGAGGAGGAAGAAGTCGAGCCAGAATCAGGCCCTTGTGAGGAGAGGAACCGGCTGGCCCCCTCCCCTCCTCCCTTCTCAGCTGTAGAACGTAGAGCTGAGAGACGTAGGGAACAATTAGAGGCAGCTGCAGCTCGTAAGAGGCGTGGTCATGAGCCGGCTACTTAAGGAAGGCCGGCTGCTCCATTCACCAGCACCTGCAACTGCTGTGCTGGAGCACGTGGTTGTTCTTGCTCGTCCTGTGACTGGTTCCTGTGTTTGTGACTTCAGCTTTCTGACTCCTGGCTTAATCCTGACCTCGGCTTCGTGACTTCGGCTTTCTGACTCCTGGCTTAATCCTGACCTCGGCTTCCTGACTTCTGGCTTGAACCGACTTCGGCTACTCCTGACCCCTGTGCGACTGTCTGACTTCTGCTGGCTTCTGACCAGGACTGTTTGGCCTCGGCTTTATCCGACTCTGACTGCTGCTCTTCAGTGCGCCAACTTGTTGGCGTCCTAACACTACTCACCACTACAGCAAAGGGTCCTGATGGGTTTCATGGCTGCTTAGCCCCGCCACTGCTTGCCACCTGATGGCCATCCCAACCCCGAGGCTAGGGTGCAGCAGGTCACAGCCTGAGCAATGAGGTTTGTGTGTCAAAGAGAGCAGAGAAACTGCTTAGTTAACAGCATAGCCTCCAGAATCCAATCTACGCACTTCAGGGTGCTAAGTATGTAAAGAAGAAGGCGGGGGGGAGGAACAGAACTGGGCAAGTGACTAAGCAACAAGAAGCTGGGATGACACCTAGAAATAGATCTGCTGTGGCAGCATGTTTGTTCCAAGGGCAGGATCGCAAATGGCCCTGATGTGGAGCAAGGAGGCAGCATTTCAGGCACTGCTAAGGGCAGGGGGTGGTCAGATCACATCTGTAGGGCACCAGTCACTGGAAAACTCTCTTGCAGGAGCCCAGCTTCATGGTGTGTGGGGTGGATTTTGACCCATGCACTAGAGGTCAGCAGTGGAGGCCCTGTTCACCATCCTGTCAAGACATAGTGACTTTAGGCAGGGACCTCTTGGTAGCGGCTCCCTGATTATGGAACTTCAGTTGTCCCTCTCATGCTTTTGTTATGGACAAAGCATTGGCCTCCTTAGCTTGCAGGCTACGTTGTAAGGATTGACAACTGCATTACATGCACATACTACCACTGGTTTCTATACAATTCCTTCTGTTATACTGGGCTCCCAGCACCATAATAAGGCAAGGAAACCCCATTTCCTGAAGCATAGAAATTTACCAAAAATAGTCAGATAGATTGTTTTATTTACCGTAGTTCCAAAAGGTAACAATGGAAATGAGACCCAGGAAGAACAGAAAAGGGTGTCAAGGGATGCCTTCCTGACAAAGGGATATGTAAATACTCTCATTGACTTGTGTGAAGTGCAGTGGCGTAGGAAGGGGGTGTAAAGGGGCAGGGCGCCCTGGGTTCCAGGCTGGAGGGGTGACACTCTGGGCGACACACACCCCGGCACGACCCCCAGCCGAGCCCCTCAGACGCCGGGGAAAAGCCATGCTCAGCGGGGCTTGCAAACCTGCTCAGCGCATGCTTTGCTATTTCCAGCTCAAGCGGAGGTGAGGGGCAGACCCGCTCGGTGCTTTGCTTTGTTCCTTCCCGCTCGGGCTGCGGGCTTCTCTTGGGCCGCTGACGCCCTTCCCTGGCTCTCCTCCGCTCGGTAGTGCGCATACGCAGCATCGCTACACATGTGTCGGACGTAGCGACGTTGCACATGCATGCTACGGAGTGACCCCGCCCCTGGGTTTGCAGCCCTGGGTGGTGAAGCGACTTCCTCCGCCCCTGGTGAAGGGACATGTCTGGATCTCAGGTTTCTGTCTGATACCATACCTTTTCTGTGACATACCTAGGATGTTTTGATGGTGCTGTGTGAAATGTATTATGGGAAATTTTGGGAACTCTTCAGAAGCCATGTGCCCTTTGTTCTGGGCTTCTTCTTCCTTGTTTTTTTTGGGGGGGGAGCTGAAACCTTGTTGCAGCCATAAAAGCAATCAAAGCTTCCTAGCTGCTGCTTTGCTTCAGTTTACCTGGCTGTGGTCTCTTGCTTGAACCCGACTAATTCAGAACCTGCAGAGCTAGACCCCAGGAAAGTTGGGAAACCGTTTAAGTACTGGACCCCAAGATTTCAGTATTTAGTCATCAATTACAGATGTTTTTGTTTTCCTGGCTCAGGGGACATACATTTGCTCTAGGATTCATAGTTTTTAGTTTTGCACTTTTAGATGTTTAAAATTAATTATTGTGTGCAAACTGTCATTTTTTAAAAATCCTGAAGTGCACTAGGCCCTGCCTCCTTTGGGAGGCTGGGTGGCATATGATACACTCTTCATCATTATTTCATCTCTCTTGAATCTGCCCTGGTCAGGAAGACGGAGGGAGGAAGGAACAATAAATCAGTCATTGAGGCTGCTCACTTTCCTTCAAGAGAACGCCACCAGCTTCACTTTCTCTTACTTTGCCTCTTTATTTAGGAAGCCGACAGTATCCCTGAGTAACAAGAAGTACTGCCAACTCTACCCCACCCCCCACCCCGCATTAAGATTTTAAAAACCAAGTCCACAGTTCCAGGAGGAAGTGGAGTTCACCTGTGCCCTGTGCACCACAACTTGCTATTGATATGAGCTTTCATGTGCATGCACACTTCTTCATGCACACGAAAGCTCATACCAATAACAAACTTAGTTGGTCTCTAAGGTGCTACTAGAAGGATTTTTTTTATTTTGTTTCGACTACGGCAGACCAACACGACTACCTACCTGTAACCACAACTTGGTATACCTTACTCATCAGCTGTGAAATACCACAGCCCGAGAAAGTGGAGGCTGAGCACAGAAGGATCAGAAATCATACAGTTCACCCAACACAACAATGGACTTTCCCCAAAGAGCAAATACAATTTGCACATCAGATAGATGTCACAGGAAGGAATGCCTGCCTGGGATTGTCTTGGGTGATGGGAAGGGAGAGAGCACTGGAATCAAACTTATGGATTCCATTCACATATTATAACATCACTGCTTTCGGCGGATGAGGTAGTCAGAGAGACAAGGGCAGAGAAGGCGACTGGATGTGGCAGGCAACCGTGTGGCCTGAATTATCGAGCGCGATACTTTTCTTGTTAAGCATAACTAATGAAAGGCACAGGCAGACACTTCCCTCTGGTCCTCGGCAGCCACCGTCTGCTCTCTTCTCCTGCCCAAAATGCAGAGAGACACAGAGCAAGAGCCGGATCTGCATTTTCAGGGAAAGGAGAGCTCAGTGCTGCGAACAAAACACCTCCTGAGCCACCTCAGACACATTAAGGCATTTCCACTGGGTGGGGGTGGGGTGGGGTGTCAGACTGGATTTTGAAAGGAACCTCAAAACTCTTATTGGCTGCAAGCGATGGGGCAGGGATGGGGAATCCGAGGCCCTCCCAGCGTTGCTGGGACTAGGGCTCCCATCAGCTCCAGCCACCAGAGGTGCCAAGTTCCGCTCAACCTTGGAGGGGTGTGTGGAATGTGTGCATGACATCACATACATTGCAACAGGCTGTTGGCGCAAGACCTGCCACCACGAGGCTCGGCCCCTCACGATTGGCTGCATCACAACAAAAGACTTACGCAGGGTTTGGTTTCCTTGCAATGAAGGTCAGTGCCACGGTGACTGAGCTCTCTTTAGGATACAGTATATGGTTTTATTTACACATAAACCAAACCAAACCACCACAAACTGGCTAATGAATGTAAAAGGGAATTTACTAGAATGATAACTGAATGAAGATTGACTAGTAACCATTCAAACAAGCAAAAACGTATTTACAATGCCATGTGCAGATCAATATTGGTTTTGCCAAAAACATGGAACAAACTAAATGAAGGCAGCTTGTTAAAGATGAACAAAGCTTCATCAGTTCGAGGCTAATCAGACAAATCAGTAAGCGCAAAATAAGAAACTATTCACAGGCACAGCTAGTTTCTTATTTTGTGCTAACTGTTTTGTCTGATTAGCCTCGAACTGATGAAGCTTTGTGGCGAAACCTGTTGCAAATCCGGAGGACAGGTCTTCTTTCATTTGCCCACCTGTGTTTATTCCGTCATGGTGGTGGCTATATAAGACCTACTGAAGAACATTTCATCCCATTTCTTCCTTCATCCACCCACGTTCATTTCATCAGGGTGGTGTCAACTTTAGACCTGCTGAAGAATTCTCCATTTAGTTCATCTTTAACAAACTGCCTTGAACCTTCTGTTGGCATCAAGATACTGTTCAATGCTTAACTACTTGTTGAATGGTTCAGTTATTCAGACACTGAAACATTCACCGTGCATATAATTCATTCCATGTTTTTGGCAAAACCAGTATTGATCTGCACATGGCATTGTAATATGTTTTTGCTTGTTTGAATGGTTATTAGTCAATCTTCATTCAGTTATCATTCTAGTAAATTCCCTTTTACATTTATTAGCCAGTTTGTGGTGGTTTGGTTTGGTTTAGTGTCATATTATTATCATCACTGTGATACTTTGTGTAGTTTGTTTATTTACACATATACACAACCTTCCCCATTAGTCACAGCTTTGGATCCAGCACAGATCCAGCATGTCTCTGTGTCTCCAACTTCCAGCCTGCTTCCAAGCTCAGCTCTCACACACCGGCTATTCTTCTCCGACTTAACAGCTCAAGGGGGGGGGGTGTGGAGGCCCACCCATTGGTTCTATGGTACAGAGCAAATTCTTTGGATATGGGAAATTGTGGTACTTAACTAGTCAGTGAAAGCCATTACCTAGACAAAGGTGCTGGTTTGGCAAGAGCTGTTATACCCAAGAGAGAGAGAGAGAGAGAGAGAGCGCATAACAGGTTTGGAAAGGGCACAGGAATCATCCAGACTGCCCCCCCCCAATCTCATGACAAAATGCATTTTGTACACATAATTTGGTTGGAGAACTGCATCGCAAAATGGAGAGCAGCGCAAATTTTGAAGGATAGATGTGTTTCAGGAATCTGAACCCCAACCCTTATGTTAGTTGCCTAACAGAAGGGCAGGCCATTCCGACAAGCTTTCCTGCACCTCCAAGCATTGATTTGAAGTTCATGTAATTAAGCATAAAACAAATCTCTCTGTTTCTGTTGGCACTGATCCACAGAGAGCAATGCGTCCCTGCTTACATATCAGTCTGCCTTTTGCTGAGGGATGGGGGGGGGGCTGCTTTCTTCCCCATTGTCAAGCACAAGTTGTGGTCTGTTTACATTTCCTGCGCCACAGGAGACCTGCTTAAATATTTAAATCTCCCAAATCCCCAATTTCATTTGTATCAGCAACAATTAATGAAGAGGGGGGGGGGAATGGCTTGCCAGTTAGATTTCAGAGTATTTGGGTAGGAGAGAGAAAGCAAATAAAAAATTATCGCAGATTGATGCCTCTCTCGCCAACCCAGAATGCAATGCTCATGGCCTGTGTGTCACCCCCAACAAAAACAGTTCTGTAATGGAAATGCTGACAGAGCATTAAGCATCCCCAGCACCCCCGATAATAACACCTTTGCGAAAGCACACCTCAAATGGCTGGGTTCCAAGGATGGTGTTATAATGAGAGGCGCAGTAGGGGCCGTGCTGTGGGGGGCATTGTTTTCAATCTCACAGCACAACTGGGTGCAGGGAACGGTGTGTGATCTGCCTTCGAAAGATGGACACCGCCAGCTTCTTGCAAAGTATCTTTGCTCGCAAGGTTAAGGGGGTGGGGGTGGGTGGAAGCGGCAAGGAGCCAAGCCTCGCATCACCAATGAAGATGGAAATAAATTTACTTGGAGCAACAGTGGCTTCAGGTCCTTGCTCCTGTTAGGAGGCAGTGCACACTCTCCATATCAAATCAGGTTCCGCCCCCCTCCGCAAAGAGAAATCAGATGAACAATGTGCAGCATGGTCAGGGGGGACAATGAGGCACTGGAACCCAGGAGAAATGCTGCTTCGACCTTCAAGGTTCAGAGGTCAGGAAGAAAGGTGTTACTGGGCAGGACTCTCACAAACAAGAGCTCACTGCTGAATGTACCCAGCCATGCCCTGGGCTCCCCAATCTCTCTCACCGCCACAAAAACCAACAAATGGATACATGAAGCACCTACCCACGTGACGCTGACACACCACCCTGCAGTTACACTGTGTAAAAGAAAGGAAGTTTACTATCCCCCTTTCATTCTCCCCTGCCCTCTCTCCCCACCTCTCTTCTCCCCCAACCTCACACTGCCTATGACAGTAGGGTCTCACATCGGATGTTACTGATCTATAGAAAGGACTCCATGTATTGAAAACAGAGGTGCTGTATGTACTTTTGTTACCCCACAAAAAAATAATACAGTGGTACCTCTGGGACGCAGGTGGTACTGTGGGTTAAACCACAGAGCCTAGGGCTTGCCGACCGGAAGGTCGGCGGTTTGAATCCCCGCGACGGGGTGAGCTCCCGTTGCTCGGTCCCTGCTCCTGCCAAAAGCACATCAATGTGCAAGTAGATAAATAGGTACCACTCCGGCGGGAAGGTAAACGGCGTTTCTGTGCACTGCTCTGTTCGCCAGAAGCGGCTTAGTCTGTGGACAAACGCTGGTTCCCTCGGCCTATAGAGCAAGCTGAGCGCTGCAACCCCAGTCGTCCGCGACTGGACCCAATGGTCAGGGGTCCCTTTACCTTTACCTCAGGTTAAGAACTTAATTCGTTCTGGAGGTCTGTTCTTAACCTGAGGTACCACTTTAGCTAATGGGGCCTCCTGCCGCCGCGCAATTTCTGTTCTCATCCTGAAGCAAAGTTCTTAACCTGAGGTACTATTTCTAGGTTAGCGGAGTCTGTAACCTGAAGTGTCTGTAACCTGAAGTGTCTGTAACCTGAAGCGTCTGTAACCTGAGGTACCACTGTATTTAGAATTAAGAAAAGAAAAGAAAAGGGAAGCCTAGAGAAGTGAAAGTGAAAGGTCAGCTTACTGGAAGGAGATCCAGGAAACAAAAGGAAAGAAACATGTCTGCGCACATTGTTAGCCAATGAAACTCATTGCCCCAAGATGTATTGGATGGCCACAAACTTAAATGACTCCGGAAGGGGATTAGACAAATTTGCAGCAACAAAAAGTACAATAAAAGTTCCTGCATTGTGGGGGGTTGGATTAGATGACAGTTTGGATCCCTTCCAACTCTACAGTTCTATGATTCTGTAGTTCTCACAATACTGTTCAATGGAGCCACCCAATTAAGCTGAATGGTGAAAGACAAGAAAGAGGCAGCCCTTCTATGGAATTCACTGCCACAAGATGAACAGTGGCTACCACCAGCTTTAAAAGTACAGATAAATCTATGGAGGATATGTCTATCAATGGCTACAAGTCAGGATGGCTGTGCACTCGCTCCTGTATTGGAGGCAGCCAGCTTCTCTGAGTGCAGCTGCTGGGCATCAGGAGCGAGAAGACTGCTGTGGTGCTGAGGTTCTGCTCCAGGGTTCCCTTTGGGTCATCTGGCTGGCAGAACAGGATGCTAGACCAGAGAGGCCTCTTGTCTGAGCCAGAAAGGCTGTTCTTACCAGGGAGCCTGTCCAGGGTGTTTGAAATGCAGAATGGCAACCCCACTGGATAGGTCCAGTTACAGGTGGGTAGCCGTGTTGGTCTGCCATAGTGTGCATGCACACGAAAGCTCATACCAGGAACAAAAGTTGGTCTCTAAGGTGCTACTGGAAAGAATTTTCGATTTTGTTGCACTGGATAGGATTAAGGAAGAATCTCCCTTGTGCTCCATTATATATCTATTCACAGACAGAGTGAGACAATAGGGCATTGTGGCAGTGATCAATGCTGCAACATCCCGCACAAGGGTTTAGAGGAAAGGAAATGGATTGAAAAGGGGCAGCAGATTGATTTAAAAACAGAGACAAAGACCAGTAAAATGGGGGCAATTCAAACACATTGATTGCAGCTCACTTGAGGAGTAATTGATACTGTGAGCAAACAATTTCAGAGGCAGGGGGGATATAATAAAGCAACAATAGCAACTCACCTCCTTTTATTACAGGGAGCTGAATTAGGGGCATTTCACCTGCGCCTGGGCATCTTGTACAGAAGTACTTCTTCACTACTTTGACACAAGAGCTGCAGTATCCAAAGCAATGGATTCAAATGAAAAGAAAGGAGAGTCCAACAAAAGATTGGGAATCACTTTCTGATCTGTTCGACTGTGGAATGGACTCTGCCTCGGAAGTTGGTGGACTCTCCTTGTTGGAGGTTTCTAAACAGAGGTTGGATGGCTTACCTGTCAAGGATTCCTTAGCTGTGATTCCTGCATTGCATTAGATTAGATGATCCTTTGGGTCCCTTCCAAGCTACAGTTCTGTGATTATATAGTCTATATAGTCTTGTTTCTTGGAGTTTATGAGAGCTGCCACTCTAAGCACCAGAAGGGCACAAGGCTGGGGAAAGCTGACATGCAGGGATAGGTCTCCTTTCTGTGAACATCCTTCGAGCTCTTCTCCAACTCCAACATTTATGAAATTTTATTAGGGGTGTGTGTACGTGTGTTGGCAAGCCAGCCTTCTCAGTGTCTGGTCTGGTTGAAAGACAGTTAAGAAATTTAATAGCAATAACCCCCCCCCCCACGGCCGCCTCATGCATAGTGCATCCCTTCCCCCACCCCCTAAAATGAGCTCTGTACAAATTGCATTATGATTGCAGCCTCAGAAATAAACTGCGGTATTTAAGTTAATCATGCATCACATAACTCTACATTCCCGGGGGGGAACTATGTTTATAAACTAAGATGCATTCCTTAGGCAGGAGGCTGGCATTTATGCCTTCAGTTACAATACACTATCATATAACTATCTTCTAGAGCATCGTAACTGAAGGCAAATGAGCAAAGGCACTGATGCTCAAGCCATTTACCGGTAAGTTGTGTTTGAGCTCTTGCCCTGTGAACATCTTTGTGTTGCCCTGCCTCTTTTTCAATTGCATTTAAACATTAATTAATAAATGAGGGGTTCCGTTTTGCAATAGGTTGACAGTACCTGCATGTTTACTGTATATTCACAGTCATGAAAGAATCAGATACAACCAGTATGGAATTTCAAAACAAAGCGTTACTGAGTGGTGAGAAACTATAGGGATGCCTGTGCTTGCCCAGGGTTTGTTTGTTTGTTTGTTTGTTTGTTTGTTTGTTTGTTTTTGGAATGAAGGCCAGCAGAGATTGTGGCGTCTTTAGGATATATGATTTTATTTACATATCTGCAGCGCGAACATAATAAGATGGAGGGGCTTTGGATTCAGCACAGAGCAAGCAGGTCTCTGTGTCCGCAGCTTCCCTGCCTGCTTCCAGCTCAACTTGCACTCACCACACTGACTATTGCTCTCCTACCTAGCAGCAAAGTCAGGGCAGGGAGCCCCACCCATTTGCCTGGAGGGCACCAACACTTAGCTGTAGCTCTTGCAACCCAGCTCATTCCTTTGGGATGCTGATGAGAACCGTTAAGTCACAACTTCCTCTATGAGGATTCTAACCCTCCCTAGGTGTGGGGACCCCAAGAATTGGAATGAACACAAAGCATCACCCAGACTGACTCCCCCCCCCAACCCATAACAATATGAAAATGTTTATTTTGCCCTGCCCCCCAAAACAGTTCTAGATAAAAGGGGGAACAGTGCAGCAGCCATAACAACAGGGAGGCGTTACAAGAGTGCACCCATTTTTAATCAGTGAAATGCTTGCAAGTCTGGAGGTTTTTAATGTTGGCTCTCAGTGGCCCATTTACATGCACAGAAGCTTCTGAGCTGAAAAGGTTGGTCCGCATCTACGAAAAGAATGCTGCAGCCTCGTCCAGTAAAAGGCGACGTCTGGCCAATTGTGAAAGGCAACTTCTTCCTTTGTAGACAAACAAGGCAATTTAATGAATCCCCCTCGTTGCACTCTGCAGGCGACGATTGTTCCTGCCCCGTACACCTGCTGCAACTCACTCCAGAAGATCACATTGTGGTTGTGAAAAATAGTTTGCTATTTTGGAATCCCTGGCAGCCAGAGAAAAGCGCTAAAGGCCCAGCTCTCATTTATCTTGTGTCAGAACAGGAGCCAAATGGGTGCCATTTTGCCTGGCGGCTGGTGGAGGGAGAGGGGAAGGGAGGAAGGAAGGAGGCAGTGGCAGCAAAACGTGTGTGTGTGTGTTTATTAGGGCACTTATATAGGAATAATAGGAATAGGAATAGGAATAATTTATTATTGGCCAAGTACATTTTCCAACATACTTGGAATTTGTTTCGGCTACATTGCAATGTAAACATACAGACACTGTTCCTCTCACAATACAAAGAAGCAAAGAAACCCCACCCATATTTTACCTCCCCTTAAGCTATACAACTACGAATTTAACAATTTAATGGCACAAGGGAAAAAACTATTCTTGTGCCTGGCCGATTTTGTATATGAAGTCCTGTAGCGACGTCCAGATGGAAGTAAATCAAGCAGATGATGACCGGGATGTAAAGGATCTGCTACAATTCTCTCTGCTCTCTTCCTAACTCGGGTAGCATAAATTGTCTCTATTGAAGGCAAGCTAACACCAATTACCCTTTCTGCAATCCTTACAGCTTGTTGGAGCCTTTTCTTGTCTCTCCACCTTTTTTTCTCCAAGTGGGTTAAGGTGGCCTATATGATTCTCCCCATCCTTATTTGACCCCACAACAACCCTGTGAGGCAGGTTAGGCTGAGAGGCAGGGACTGGCCCAAGGTCACACCCAGTAGGCTTCATGGCCAGCTGGGGATTTGAACCCTGGTCTCCCAGGTCCAACACTCTCACCACTACCCCATACCAGGTCTGTGTAATTAGCATGGATCAAGTGCCAATAAAGAGGACAAGGGAAGATGTTAGGCTTGTGGTGGGATTTTCTTTTTTAAAAAAATGCTAAGACCCCCCCAACTCAATGCCTACCAAGTGGAGCCAGGTTCTTTATCCCCTGACAGAATACCACAATTCTCACTTGGAGGGGGCATTCAGATGTGGGGAATTTTGTGTTACTTTTTCTGATGATAATGCCACCACTCCTGCCCTATTCTCTAATATTCCTTTCACACTGCAGCACCAGTTGTGCCGGCGCACTGTGGATTTTTGACTGACAGGCTGGTACGTCATGCAAATTTTCATTAACACCACTGGGTGTGGTGTGACACAACAATGCACGTCACTGGACACTGCACCATTTCCGCACATGCCTGCTTCTGCTGCCCCATGAAAATAGTGCCCCAATTTTCATCCCTGTACTCCCATGATCTTCTATGAATGGATTCCCCCCCCCCCCGGAATCAGATAACATGAAAACATAGGAGCCACCTCCTAGGATATGAGGGGTCTCCCCAATAAAATATTTGAGGGGGCCACCCCCTCAAGTTGCCATTCAAATGTGATCAATTATGCAGGGCGGGGTTTATCTCCCCCTCCCCAATATTTTGTTCAAGTTGGCACCCCTGCATGGAAATGAGCACTAAATGTGCAGTATATTCCATTATTTTTCCTGAAGCGGCTTTTACATTATGGGAAAGCTCAAATAATGCAGAAATTAACACTTAGGGGAAATGCCAGGGGAATGAAACGAACGGAGGGGTGAATGCAACCTTGGGACACATTCACCACCTGCAGCAGCAGCAAAGGATTCTGGAAAACTGCGGCACAGGAGCAATAAAAAGTCAAGATGAAGAACTATAAATTAGAGTTTACAAATAAAACAAGCACACCCACACTAGAGATGCCTCCTGCCTGGAGAAATGGAATTCTAAATCCCAGCCAGATACCTCCACACACAGCTTTGATATATTGGCTTAACTAACCCAATGACTGCTTGTGTATGTTTATAAAGTTATTATCCTCCACAAAACCAAGGTGCAAGTGGGATATTTATGACAGGATGAGCAAAATGCAACTTTATGCCTCATAGCTCTGAAGTCCCTGATCTGGGCAATTCTCAGTAAGGCAACTTTGCTTCAGATGAAATGGGAGCCAATGCTGGTGATTAGAAGCCATGGACAGCAATTGGTGCAGGAGGGATGTAGCTCAGTGGCAGAGCACCTGCTGTGCATGCAGAAGGTCCCAGGTTCAATCCCCGGCATCTTCAGGCAGGGCTAAGAAGAGACGCTGCCAGTCATTGTAGACTCTGGAGTCATCTGGATGTGTCGGACTCCAACTCTCATCACTGGCGGAGGAAGAGGAGTGCGGGGGGGGGAGTGCACCACCCCCGGCAGCGTGATCCCGGTGGGGTGCCATTGCAGCTGCCCCCGCCCTGCGTTGGGCGCCATATCCTCACAGGCGACGTGCCACACCCCCAGGACACGTGCCATGCCCCCAGGAAGTGCACCACGCCCCCAGGAGCGCAGGCCAGCCACGCCCCCTGCCTGCTCTCCACCCCCCCCACCCCCCGGTGCCAGAGCATGAAGCTCCACCTCTGACTCCCATCATCACTGAACACTGACGTTGCTCACCAGGACTGATGGGCATTGGAATCCAACAGCATCTTGAGAGTCACAGAAGGTGCTTTTGCTGGGAAAGAAACAGCATCAACTTTGCACACAGTAGGTCCCAGATCCAATTACTGGCATCTCCAAGTAGCTCTGGGAGAGACGCTCTGTCTGAAACCCTGGAGAAGCACTGGGAGTCACTGTAGACCAGACTCTTTTTGAGTCTGAGGCTCTCTTGACCAACTGCATTCTTTCTGTGGCATCACTGTGGGGCTCAGGAGCCCAGTTATGTCACCCCTTGCCTGCAGAGAGAGCTGGCAGCCCCTCACCCTTTTTCGAACACCCTTCCTTGGAGAGTGTTCCCTCAGCCTCCTCTCCTTGGTTGCCCCCCCCCCCGTCTATGAGCTGCCCTCTCCTTGCCCCAAAGAGAGGTGCCTCCTCACACTGCCCCACAGCGCCTGGGAAGAGGATGCCCCCAGTCTTAACAGCCTGACAGAGACTGGCGAAAGATGAACTTGAGTCCAGCACCTTACTTTGAGAGGCCGCAGTGGGTGCTGCCAGGCCTGCATGGTGTAAAGGCTCCCCTTCAGCACTGGGCACTCAGCTCCCAGGCAGGCCTTGCACACAGCAAGCACAAGAAAGGCCAACACAGCACCTGCTCGCCTGCCTGCTTGCCTGCCTGCCTGCCTGCCCACTGAGCTCCCTCACCTATTTGCTTGCTGGCAAACAGCACCCCCTGGCCAACCCCAAAGGCACCATTTGACTGGGGAGCCAGGGCTGCTGCAACAAACAGTTGTGCACACAGAGGCAGAGGCAGGGATGCGAGAGGGCATCTGAGGAAGAAGGGAAGGGAAGGGAAGAGGGACAGAGGCCAGTGGTGTCCGCAGCACCCCTGGCCATCCTTCAAGGTACCGTAGGGTGCCACAGCACACGGGTTGAAAACAACTGCTGTAAACAATACTGAGCAAGATGAACTAAGTGTCTGGCTCAAGATAAAGGCAGCTTCCTATCCTCCACAAATGTTCTTTCCCCCTCTCATATTCCATGTGCTTCATCTGCCCCTCACTCTCTACTTGTGGGTACCCCCCAAAAAGGCAGGATGCATTTCGGGTCCCTCTCTAGTACAAGTGTCAAATCCAGTGTCTGCCGCCAAAAATAGTAGTATCCTGCATTAAAAAGAAGAAGATGAAATCAAGTAGCTGGACCACAAGATAAGCTTGGGAATATAGTTTGTCAGGTGAAAACAGGAGAGAGCTGGAGAAAAAGCCCCGTGTCCAGTTTTTTTATACTGTGCATAACAATTGAATCCTCACATTCCTTGTCTGAAACTTCTTTCTTTTTAACAACACACAAGCAAAGCCCACAATACCACAGAATGAGCCACCAGCTCTCTTTTAGATGAGGAGGACAAAGCCCAGAAGAGTCCCAGACAGGCTGCCTGGTTTGTCCTCTGACTTTTTTTGAAAAAAGAAAGAGAATAAAAGATACCAAGCACCTGTGCAAGCCGAGTGCTTTTGCCAAACGCCCATCAGTTCAGAGGCCCTCCCTTTTGAAACAGTGTTCTAATGATCGGAGACGTTTTTGAAGTTGGTTCCCCCTACCTCCTTCAGATTATTGGCAAACAGCTTTGCTGGAGAAATGCTAAGATGAAGGTTACCTTGAGTATCTCCTTAGAATTTTTGATGGTGCTCAAACTCCCAGAAGTTTAAAGGAGCTCAGTTCTCATTTGTTGAAACTTTGCTTCTCAAGAGGGAGGGCTGGAGCCCAAAGCAGAAAATCTTCCTACTCCTCCCATTGTAAGACCATAAAAAGGCTCTTGAGCTCTTGAGCTGTCGGAGCATTGGACACAAAGAGGCAAAACACCATGCAGGATTCAACAGGATATATTTTGAGTTACATATGTAAAGCAAAAGGCACAATCCAAAAGCTGGACTGAGCACTGAGAGACTGGCGCGTATTCCTTATAAAGACAATACAGAAACCGAAAATAGAAACCGAAAATTGGCTCAAGGTTCACATGTTCCCTAGGAGGGTAACCTCCCAAAGCCTCCCCAACTCACTCTCCCCAGTCTGGGAATGTCCTGGCAAGCCTTGAATGTACTTGGCAGACTTCCCAGAAATATAGCAACATAAACAGTAAGTAACAAAACAGTCCCCTATTGTATGCTGAAGGTTAGGACATGTCTGACTGTCTAATCAGCAGAAAGCATAACTTCAATTAACCGGCAATAATACTTATTGCATTAGGTAGGAAATACAAAGGGTATAAATCAATAATATCAATACAGCAGGAACAGCCTCTAACTATATAAAAATACCTTACAACCTTAAATGGATTAATATAATGTTAATACAGTTGGCAGGAGCCAACTCCAGCTGCATTCCTCCCGGCTGTTCAGAAAGCGCATGCATCCCGTCCAAGGCTGAGAGCCCCCCCTTGCTCACACAACTCAGACCTGCCCCTCTCCCAAAGACCCATAGGAACAATACACAAATATGCAATCAATACATACCAATACATGTAAGGATACACAACTCCAACAAGCCTGATGCCTCCAGTATGATCAATCAACAAGACCAGCTCTTAAGCCCATCAAAGGCTAACCCACAATATTAACGGCACATTCCTTAAAAGGGGCTTTCCGTCCCCCTCTCTCGTGGTGTTGCTATGGTAACAGGCAAGGTGCTATTAACAGGCCATTGTTTAATTCCAGACAGTGCACCGCTATCTATAACCTTGCAAACTTCTGGCCATGTTGGCTGATTTCCCAGACATTCCTAAAAACTACTTCAGGGTCGAAGGGCCTCTAAGAGACTGTGTCTCTCTTAATATACAGAAAAATACAGAAAATATATTTTAAGCAGGTTAGGAAGCATTTAAAGCATTTAAAGGCATTAAACATTAAAAGAGCATTTATAATCAATATGGAATAATTGATCTGTCCCCTTCATTCCCTCCTTTTCTCTTCAGACAACTCGGACTCTACAAGTACGAGTTCGTCTGACGAATCCTCCTGAGCCAAACTGCGACATAGGGCCATTATATGGGGATCAATCATTCTTTGCACAGAATCAGGAATACACTTCTGGACACATTGGGCTAAACAAGGGGCCATGTAAATTGATAACAAAATAACAAACAGATATGGTCCTCGGCCATGGGTATAATGGATATTGCTAGGAGACCAACTGTGAGCCACTATCATGTAGCACCTCCTCTCTATTTATAGGGATAATAACATGTGCATGTTCATATTTAAGGCAATCAGGTTCAATGGGATGGGTGGCAAAGGAATTTTCACCTTTGCATCTATGGGGCCTGACATGTGTACCGAGCAATGTCCCTTCGGGTCCCTTCCCGCAACCTACGCTCCTGTAGGTGCTTCATTAGAAAAAGAAATACCACCACCATGTAAAGTATAGTTAACATGATGCTAACATCCAGAAAACTCAGTGTATTCTCTCTTTGCGTGGTGTTCTCGTGGGGCATCATCTCTCGGCCCTCCACCTTTGGGGATCAATGTATAGGCCACACGTACCACAGGAAGATTTCCTGCTGTTGGAAGTATTCCAAGCAGCTTAACTACTGTTTCTTCCTGACCCTGGGTTCCTGGAACCTCCACATGAGGGAGTGACCCTTCCATTTATTGACGAGAGAAAACTGACTTGCACCGTACACACCACCTTTCTAATTCCTGACTCAGATGGTCCTTTTATATCACTTGGCCCCTGTGGCTATAGTGATCACTGTAGAGCGATACACCTCGTGTGTGATGCCCTCCTTCCGGATTAGGAGGAACTTAGGAGGAACAATCTACAGACCCACTCCTATTTCCCCAGTGGCCCTATAGGCCCTGCCTTGACTGGTTGGACAAACCAATGGTACACTGTCCTGCTGTCCAACTGTCCTGATACCGTTCAGCTGCTGATGATGGTGACATCAATAGGCATGTCCTGCATTCGATGTTTCCAAATTTCTTCTGCCGTGCGTAGAGGTGCCAGCTTCCCGGGTGTGGCACCAGCAGGGCTGTCGTCTCACGGAGTCGAGAAATAATCAGGTGTCACTGTCCAATCTGCTTCAACTTCCTTCACACGCGGACGGTGGACCCACAGGATGGTACCGGTAACTTTCACTGCTGTTGAAATAGACAGGAGAACAGTACGCTGCCCTCGCCAGGCCTCGCAGAATGGGGCGGTATGTTGACCCACACTCGGCTCCTGGTTCGATAGCGGCAACGGTTCCACCAGCACACAAGGCGTTCTAGTCTGGGTCCACCTGTTCAAAGACAAAAATCTGAGACAGTGATTGCACATCATGCTCAATATCTATAACATTTCTCAAAACAGCTGAAACCATTTCCGTTGTCTCTTCAGCACAGGATACTTCAGCTGCTTCTTCAACTCCTGAAGTTTCTTCTCTAGCTGTAATTGCTTCTGTGGTTACTTCTTGCTGCACTGGAGCTGCACAAAGTACATCAGCACCAGCAAGTTCAATTTTTCCTGTTGATTTTTTTTTTTTCTGTTTCTGCTACTAGCACCTTCTTCACTGCCTTCTGTGACAGAACTCTTTCCTTCCTCTGATAAAGCACCAGAGTCCGAGATGAGGGTGCTTCCACCTTTGGTCTTTACTCCTGCAGTTGCTACCATTCCTGTGAATTTCACTTCAGTTGCTAGCTCTATGCTTCCAACCTTTTTTCCTTCTTCTCTTTTTTTTTTTTTTTTTCTTCTCGGGGGATCCACAGTTGACTCACTTTTCACAGTGTCATCCTCTGTCAACTCGACTTTAGTGCGTTTTGATCCCAAAGTAGGCGCATCTTCCTTGCCATCCTGCAAAGATCCTTCCGTCGCAGTTACAGGCGTGACATCCTTCAGTTCATTACTTTCCGGAACATCAACATCAAGTCCTTCCGTGCCTTCCCATCTCAAGGTATGGCTGGTATCTGCTACATCCATTTGGATGACACTCACTACGTTTTGATCAGATGCTGAGACTTCAACTGCTCCCCTTTCCATAGATCTCTCAGCTACAGCTTGCTCTGTTGATGTCTTTAGGGCAGGGTCATCTTCTACTTCATTCATTGAAGGTTCCTCAATAACAACTGCATAAACATCTTGCATTTCTCTCTGCTCAGGAGCTGCAATCCTCATTCTCCACATTCTGCAGGATCTCCCGTAGATCTGGCTGCTTGGAGGCTGCGGCTTCCGCTTCCATAATTCTTCTGACTGTTCTGAAAAGATCTCCTTATGCACCTTCTCAGGAGAAAATTGCACTTGCACGTTGCGTCCTCCTTTTCTGCACATCACCTTTTCTATGGGGCTTCTGTTTTCCTTCCTTTAAGAATAATATCACCTTCTGCTGTTCCTATAGAGGATGCCATCTTCTTTGCTTTGTGGAGTCCTCTGTATCAAACGTCCTTGCAAAACTCTCTGCTTTACTCTTTTCCTTGGCAATCTCTACAGCAGACTCGATATCCACCTTCTCTGCCGGTGTTTCCATATCTAGCTTTTCATCTGGTCGATCTGATGAGGCCACTGCTTCTGCCTTCCCTGCAGGAACCTCTGCTTACACCTTCACATCTGGCTTCCCTGTGATGGCCTCCACACAAACAGACGCATTTGATTCTTCTGCCTTTGTGAAAGGTTCCAAGTTCTCCTTTAAGTCTGCTGTCTCTGCTTCTACACTCTCTGGGAGGAACTTCATTTCCCACCTCTTTGATACGGCCATCCGTTTCTTTTCTCCACTCATGGATCTCAGCCTCTGCATGCTACTCATGGACCTCCACTTCCACCTTCCTGTGGGCAAGTCTTCTTCTACCGTCTCAGCATGGAGAGGTTCAAGTTTTTCATTTACCATTGCCTTGGCTTTGCCTTCGCCATTGCCTTTGCCTTTGCCTTTCCTTTGCCTTTGCCTTTCCTTTGCCTTTGCCTTTGCCTTTGCCTTTGCCTTTGCCTTTGCCTTTGCCTTTGCCTTTGCCTTTGCCTTTGCCTTTGCCTTTGCCTTTGCCTTTGCCTTTGCCTTTGCCTTTGCCTTTGCCTTTGCCTTTGCCTTTCCTTTCCCTCTCCTTTGCCTTTGCCTTTGCCTTTGCCTTTGCTTTCCTTTGCCTTTGGAAATACTGGTTTCTGATTTCTGCAGTTGGCCCTTGGGTGCCTCCTTTCGTACGTGGGTCTCAGTTACCACAGAACCCTCTGTTCTGGATGCAGACCTCAACTACAACATTCTCTGTGCTTCCCGGTAGTACGCCAAGTGCGGCATGTTTGGCCATACCTAGGTCATTGACTTCAGTTGCTGCATTCTGTACTGGAACTGCAGTCATCTTGCTCTGGATAGGTGCCTCAAACACAAACTTCGGCACAGGGAGGCTCAGCTTCTTTTTGCTGCCCCATCGGCCGCCCTATTCCCTCGGGTCACAGGTTCCTTTCCTCTCTGGTGCCCTTCGTAGTGCCTCACGGCTATCATCTCAGGGGTCCAAACGGCTCCCAACAGTTCTGCTAGCTGGTTTCGGCGTTTCACATTGCCCCCATCTGATTTCAGCCACCAACATTCTTTCCATATAGCTTCGTGCTCGTATATTGTGAGGAAAGCATACTCAAAGTCTGTATAGATGTTTATGGTTCGTACATTGGCCAATTATAAGAACTTGGGTGAGGGCCACTAATTCAGCTGTCTGAGCTGACGTTCCCGGATCCAATGGACCTACGTCAACTGTTTCATATCTCGCTAATCTCCTCCCATTCTGAACAAAGCTGCCTCCATCGGAGAATGAAATCTGGGCTTGGAGCTTCGTAAGGAGATCTCAACCCAACAAGGGGATGGGACACTCTGACATATATAGGACTTGATGGGTCAGCATTCGCCCGCAAGCACGCATTCCATGGGCTGTAGAAAAGGTTTTACTTGACT
>OFHU01003791.1:0-45955 GCA_900245905.1 Lacerta viridis | reverse complement strand
GGCATTGGATATCAATCAACCCAAGGCCTGACTGAAGAGGAACGTTTTTGCCTGGTGCCTAAAGGTATCTAATGAAGGTGCCAACCAAACCTCCCTGGGGAGAGCATTCCACAGATGGGGAGCCACTGCAGAGAAGGCCCCGTTTTCATGTTGCCACCCTCTGGACCTCTCGAGGAGGAGGCACACAAAGAAGAGCCTCAGAAGATGATATTAGGGTCTGGGCAGGTTCATACGGAAAGAGGCAGTCTTTGCGGTATTGCAGTACTGAGCCATTTAAGGCTTTAGAGGTCAAAACCAGCACTTTGAATTGGGACTGGAAACTATTTGGCAGCTGGTGCGGTCAGACCAGGATCAGTGTAGTATGTTCAGACCCTCTTGCCCCGGTGAGCAACCTGGCCACCGAATTCTGCACTCATCTTGCAAGCAGAACTTCCTTGGTTCAGGTTCAATCCCTGGCATCTTCAGGTGAAAGGATAAGGAAGCAGATGCTTCAGACATTCTTTGCCTGAGACCCCTGGGGAGTTGCTGCCAGTCAGATTAAACAGTCCAGGGCTAGATGTACCAATTGCCTGACTCAGCTTAACTCAGCATCGTACGTTCCTGTCGCCCGGAGTTAATTTGTTCAGACAAGCCGTGTATAACAATAGGCGCAACTAAGACAAACTTCATTACATCACATTAATTTGCTGCACCACTTACATCTACCTTGGAACACTTGGCAATAAAACAGAAAATAAAAGGTCAGCGATAAAAGGACAAAACCTCAGTATCACAAGAACAGTTGTCAACACAGTACGTAGCCACAAAACACTGAAGGACACAATCATCTTATTAGCCATCATATGCCAATTGTTGCAGACGTGTGTCTTTTTAGTAGGTGATGAAAATAAGTTGCTGAAGGGGGATGAGAGTAACTCCAACTGGAGGGAATTTCATAATCGAGGAGCCACCACCAAGAAGACCCTACTGTAAGACCATAAAAAGGCTCTTGAGCTCTTGAGCCGTCGGAGCATTGGACACAAAGAGGCAAAACACCATGCAGGATTCAACAGGATATATTTTGAGTTACATATGTAAAGCAAAAGGCACAATCCAAAAGGTGGACTGAGCACTGAGAGACTGGCGCGTATTCCTTATAAAGACAATACAGAAACCGAAAATAGAAACCGAAAATTGGCTCAAGGTTCACATGTTCCCTAGGAGGGTAACCTCCCAAAAGCCTCCCCAACTCACTCTCCCCAGTCTGGGAATGTCCTGGCAAGCCTTGAATGTACTTGGCAGACTTCCCAGAAATATAGCAACATAAACAGTAAGTAACAAAACAGTCCCCTATTGTATGCTGAAGGTTAGGACATGTCTGACTGTCTAATCAGCAGAAAGCATAACTTCAATTAACCGGCAATAATACTTATTGCATTAGGTAGGAAATACAAAGGGTATAAATCAATAATATCAATACAGCAGGAACAGCCTCTAACTATATAAAAATACCTTACAACCTTAAATGGATTAATATAATGTTAATACAGTTGCAGGAGCAGACTCTCTTTCCCTTCTTGCCAGAGCCAAGGCTCTGCTCATACACTTCAATTGCTTATAAAAGCTACGCATAAAAGTATAATTAATACATATCAATAGTATATGCAGGTACATGCAAAGATACATATAAAGGTACATACCTTTACAAGCTTGAGGCTTCTAATCAATCAATTAATAAGACTAGCTGTTAAGCCTTTCAAAGGCTAAATCATATGCAATTAATATTAACGGCATAATCCTTCAAAGGGGCTTTCCGTCCCCCTCTCTCGTGGTGTTGCTATGGTAACAGGCAAGGTGCTATTAACAGGCCATTGTTTAATTCCAGACAGTGCACCGCTATCTATAACCTTGCAAACTTCTGGCCATGTTGGCTGATTTCCCAGACATTCCTAAAAACTACTTCAGGGTCGAAGGGCCTCTAAGAGACTGTGTCTCTCTTAATATTACAGAAAAATACAGAAAATATATTTTAAGCAGGTTAGGAAGCATTTAAAGCATTTAAAGGCATTAAACATTAAAAGAGCATTTATAATCAATATGGAATAATTGATCTGTCCCCTTCATTCCCTCCTTTTCTCTTCAGACAACTCGGACTCTACAAGTACGAGTTCGTCTGACGAATCCTCCTGAGCCAAACTGCGACATAGGGCCATTATATGGGGATCAATCATTCTTTGCACAGAATCAGGAATACACTTCTGGACACATTGGGCTAAACAAGGGGCCATGTAAATTGATAACAAAATAACAAACAGATATGGTCCTCGGCCATGGGTATAATGGATATTGCTAGGAGACCAACTGTGAGCCACTATCATGTAGCACCTCCTCTCTATTTATAGGGATAATAACATGTGCATGTTCATATTTAAGGCAATCAGGTTCAATGGGATGGGTGGCAAAGGAATTTTCACCTTTGCATCTATGGGGCCTGACATGCGTACCAAGCAATTTCCCTTCTGGTTCCTCCCCGCAACCTACGCTCCTGTAGGTGCTTCATTAGGAAAAGAAATACCACCACCATGTAAAGTATAGTTAACATGATGCTAACATCCAGAAAACTCAGTGTATTCTCTCTTTGCGTGGTGTTCTCGTGGGGCATCATCTCTCGGCCCTCCACCTTTGGGGATCAACATATAGGCCACACGTACCACAGGGAGATTTCCTGCTGTTGGAAGTATTCCAAGCAGCTTAACTACTGTTTCTTCCTGACCTGGGTTCCTGGAACCTTCACATGAGGGAGTGACCCTTCCATTTATTGACGAGAGAAAACTGACTTGCACCGTACACACCACCTTTCTAATTCCTGACTCAGATGGTCCTTTTATATCACTTGGCCCCTGTGGCTATAGTGATCACTGTAGAGCGATACACCTCGTGTGTGATGCCCTCCTTCCGGATTAGGAGGAACTTAGGAGGAACAATCTACAGACCCACTCCTATTTCCCCAGTGGCCCTATAGGCCCTGCCTTGACTGGTTGGACAAACCAATGGTACACTGTCCTGCTGTCCAACTGTCCTGATACCGTTCAGCTGCTGATGATGGTGACATCAATAGGCATGTCCTGCATTCGATGTTTCCAAATTTCTTCTGCCGTGCGTAGAGGTGCCAGCTTCCCGGGTGTGGCACCAGCAGGGCTGTCGTCTCACGGAGTCGAGAAATAATCAGGTGTCACTGTCCAATCTGCTTCAACTTCCTTCACACGCGGACGGTGGACCCACGGGATGGTACCGGTAACTTTCACTGCTGTTGAAATAGACAGGAGAACAGTACGCTGCCCTCGCCAGGCCTCGCAGAATGGGGCGGTATGTTGACCCACACTCGGCTCCTGGTTCGATAGCGGCAACGGTTCCACCAGCACACAAGGCGTTCTAGTCTGGGTCCACCTGTTCAAAGACAAAAATCTGAGACAGTGATTGCACATCATGCTCAATATCTATAACATTTCTCAAAACAGCTGAAACCATTTCCGTTGTCTCTTCAGCACAGGATACTTCAGCTGCTTCTTCAACTCCTGAAGTTTCTTCTCTAGCTGTAATTGCTTCTGTGGTTACTTCTTGCTGCACTGGAGCTGCACAAAGTACATCAGCACCAGCAAGTTCAATTTTTCCTGTTGATTTTTTTTTTCTGTTTCTGCTACTAGCACCTTCTTCACTGCCTTCTGTGACAGAACTCTTTCCTTCCTCTGATAAAGCACCAGAGTCCGAGATGAGGGTGCTTCCACCTTTGGTCTTTACTCCTGCAGTTGCTACCATTCCTGTGAATTTCACTTCAGTTGCTAGCTCTATGCTTCCAACCTTTTTTTCTTCTTCTTTTCTCTTTTTCTTCGTCTTCTCAGGGGATCCCCAGTTGTTTCACTTTTTACAGTGTCATCCTTGGCCGTAGTGCGTTCCGATCCCAAAGTCTACATCTTCCTTGTCATTCTGCAAAGATCCTTCCGTCGCAGTTACAGGCGTGACATCCTTCAGTTCATTACTTTCCGTAACATCAACTTCAATTCCTTCCGTGCCTTCCCATCTCAAGGTATGGCTGGCATCTGCTACATCCATTTGGATGACACTCACTACGTTTTGATCAGATGCTGAGACTTCAACTGCTCCCCTTTCCATAGATCTCTCAGCTACAGCTTGCTCTGTTGATGTCTTTAGGGCAGGGTCATCTTCTACTTCATTCATTGAAGGTTCCTCAATAACAACTGCATAAACATCTTGCATTTCTCTCTGCTCAGGAGCTGCAATCCTCATTCTCCACATTCTGCAGGATCTCCCGTAGATCTGGCTGCTTGGAGGCTGCGGCTTCCGCTTCCATAATTCTTCTGACTGTTCTGAAAAGATCTCCTTATGCACCTTCTCAGGAGGAAATTGCACTTCCACGTTGCGTCCTCCTTTTCTGCACATCACCTTTTCTATGGGGCTTCTGTTTTCCTTCCTTTAAGAATAATATCACCTTCTGCTGTTCCTATAGAGGATGCCATCTTCTTTGCTTTGTGGAGTCCTCTGTATCAAACGTCCTTGCAAAACTCTCTGCTTTACTCTTTTCCTTGGCAATCTCTACAGCAGACTCGATATCCACCTTCTCTGCCGGTGTTTCCATATCTAGCTTTTCATCTGGTCGATCTGATGAGGCCACTGCTTCTGCCTTCCCTGCAGGAACCTCTGCTTACACCTTCACATCTGGCTTCCCTGTGATGGCCTCCACACAAACAGACGCATTTGATTCTTCTGCCTTTGTGAAAGGTTCCAAGTTCTCCTTTAAGTCTGCTGTCTCTGCTTCTACACTCTCTGGGAGGAACTTCATTTCCCACCTCTTTGATACGGCCATCCGTTTCTTTTCTCCACTCATGGATCTCAGCCTCTGCATGCTACTCATGGACCTCCACTTCCACCTTCCTGTGGGCAAGTCTTCTTCTACCTTCTCAGCATGGAGAGGTTCAAGTTTCTCATTTACCATTGCCTTTGCCTTTGCCTTTGCCTTTGCCTTTCCTTTGCCTTTCCTTTCCCTCTCCTTGCCTTTGCCTTTGCCTTTGCCTTTGCCTTTGCCTTTGCCTTTGCCTTTGCCTTTCCTTTCCCCTCCTTTGCCTTTGCCTTTGCCTTTGCCTTTGCCTTTGCCTTTGCCTTTGCCTTTGCCTTTGCCTTTGCCTTTGCCTTTGCCTTTGCCTTTCCTTTCCTTCCTTTGCCTTTGGAAATACTGGTTTCTGATTTCTGCAGTTGGCCCTTGGGTGCCTCCTTTCGTACGTGGGTCTCAGTTACCACAGAACCCTCTGTTCTGGATGCAGACCTCAACTACAACATTCTCTGTGCTTCCCGGTAGTACGCCAAGTGCGGCATGTTTGGCCATACCTAGGTCATTGACTTCAGTTGCTGCATTCTGTACTGGAACTGCAGTCATCTTGCTCTGGATAGGTGCCTCAAACACAAACTTCGGCACAGGGAGGCTCAGCTTCTTTTTGCTGCCCCATCGGCCGCCCTATTCCCTCGGGTCACAGGTTCCCTTTCCTCTTTGGTGCCCTTCGCAGTACCCCACGGCTATCATCTCAGGGGTCCAAATGGCTCCCAACAGTTCCACTAGCTGGGCTCGGCGTTTCACATTGCGCCCATCTGATTTCAGCCATCAACATTCTTTCCATATAGCTTCGTGCTCATATAGTGTGAGGAAAGCATACTCAAAGTCTGTATAGATGTTTATGGTTCGTACATTGGCCAATTATAAGAACTTGGGTGAGGGCCACTAATTCAGCTGTCTGAGCTGACGTTCCCGGATCCAATGGACCTACGTCAACTGTTTCATATCTCGCTAATCTCCTCCCATTCTGAACAAAGCTGCCTCCATCGGAGAATGAAATCTGGGCTTGGAGCTTCGTAAGGAGATCTCAACCCAACAAGGGGATGGGACACTCTGACATATTTAGGAATTGATGGGTCAGCATTCGCCCCCAAGCACGCATTCCATGGGCTGTAGAAAAGGTTTTACTTGACTGGTCCCTGTTGCCCCTGTAACTTTGATTGACAGCTAGCCGATTGCTGTAGTTGCCACTGGAACTACTAAGTTCTCCATAAAATTGACCACTCGGTTCCCTCGTACATCTGGGCCATAAGTTCAACCTAAAGTGAACCTGGTCCTCCCTATTGCTGGTTCTCAAAACTTTGCCAGCCCATGATTCCTGGACCTCCTTGTCCGCTATTCTCATTGTCCTGCTATTCCATCGGTCTGCATGATAAGAGTAGCGATTTTCACTGGTTCCTCTTCTTCCACTGGTTCCTCTTCTTCCTTGGCTTGGTTCTCCTTGGTTCCAGCCTTCGCCCGTTCTCCTGCTGGGGCATTCCCCTCTCCAATGGCCTTCTTGCCTGCACAGTGCACACTGGTTTCTCCCTAAACCAGTTCCGCGCCCTCTGCCTCTTCCTTCAGTTGCACGTCCTCTTCCCTTCCTCATTTCTTCCTCTCCTTGTTGCTTCTCCCCTATAGCCAGTGCCAACATATTCAATTTCTTCTCTCTGTACTTCTCCTGTTTCTTTTCCTTTTCCTCATCTCTAGTGTTATATACACGCTGAGCAGTCGCCATCATCCACTCCAATGAATGGCCTTCTAAACCACCCTTCTTCAGTATTTTCTTGCGGATATCTGGGGTTGATTGGGCTATGAAGGTAGTTTTTAATAATATCTCATTATTCCCCTCCTCTGGGTTTAGGGGTGTCCAGATTCGAAATGCCTCCTTCAGTCTTTCCAGGAACATGGCAGGACTTTCATCAGGTTTCTGGATAATTTCAGAAACTTTTGCCATATTGGTGGGCTTTCGCGCAGCCCTAATGAGCCTTTGGATCAAAGTGCTCCTATAAGATTTGAGCTTCTGCCTGTCATCTGCCTCATTGTAATCCCAGTTGGGATCTGTGGGGGGATATTGAAGCAATCTTTCTCCCTCGTCTACTTTGTCTTCTGCCAGAAGGCGACGAGCCTCAGTACGTACTCTCTGCACTTCTCCGCTTGTTTGCAATGTCTGCTGGCAATCTTCCCAAGTAGGGGTAGTATTCAGGTCGGTGGTAGAAAGCGGGATATGTTGGAAAGTACTAGTTCTGGGCAGGGGTTCCCCTTCCTGCGGGGCAGGCATTGGCACATCCCATGCCTGGCGGAGCGGCATTAAATTAGACGTTATCCCATCCTGGCGGAGCGGCATTAAATTAGAAGTTACCCTTCACTCTTTCCATTTCTTTTAGTCTCCGCTGTTCCTCATAATTTAGCACCTGCTCACTTGTGCTCAGGAAGGCTCTTAAATACTCCTCAGAGTCTTTAATTTTTATCTGAGCCAGCCTCAAAAGCCCATCAGACACACCTGCAGCAGCCTGCCACCTCTTCATGATCAGCCTAGCCCTTTGGTAATTTACTGCAGTGTTCTCTGGGGTTCTGGCATGGATGCCAGGGGTACATGGCAAATCCTCTGGTTGTTGGTTTAACTCATGGGTGGGATACACACTTCTCTTAGGCGTTTGAAAAACTGCCTTGAGGTCTGTTGCCTCTGTCTCTTCTCCTTGTTCCCCTACTGCCTCTGGAGCCTGGCCTTGCGGCGATTGAGTCGGTGGGGGTTGGAATGAGGCACTGGGAACATAAGGGGTTGTCTGCTGAACAATGTCTACATCTGTTCTGTTGGGATCGCTTGCTACTAGCAACTGTGCTTTCCCTCCAGAGCGTGGCATTATCTTCTTTTTGCATTGTTCCTTCGGGTTCTGGTCTATGCACCCTTTCCATATATTTACATATGGAATCTGATCCAAACGTGTTTGGATTACTGCTGCCCACAGTGGGTTCACTTTCACAGGATCAAAGGATCCTTCAGATGGCCATCCGGTGTCTAGTGTTGGCCAATCCACTTCACAAAGACTTCTCATCTTTTCCTTGTCTAGCTTGATATCATAGTCATTGCCTTTGTTAGCTAACTTCCAGTTGTTCAAAATGCACTGGAGCGGGGTCAGTGGGGTTGAAGAACCTCCCCCCATTTCCCGCGCCTTCAAACGTACTTGCACACACACACTCGCACCTGGGGTTCGTGGCCTGGGCAGTCTCCTGCACACAGGAATCTCACTACTTGCCAGTCCCGTCTCTGCCAAGGCAGAGATCCACACTCAGTTTTGGGTTTCCTCTACGGTCCCCCTCTCATACACTCTCTGCAACCACACAGGCGCCTCACACACCACCTTCCCAACCTATCTCTGGTTCCCTTCTGGACGTTTCACCTACGTCCAACCCTTTTTCCTCCTTTGGGAGCAGCGTTGGGTCACGTCTTATACCTGTGCGTGCCCACTAGCCCTCTCCCAGTTTCTAAGACATCCAAGACGTCCTAGTTCCCTTCTGGGTGTTCAAGACGTCCACCCTTACCCTAGGGAGCGGCTTTCAGTTGTCTTATGGACTGATCGGGTCCACTCGTACAAACCTATGTGCCTGCCTCCCAGAAGAATGATCAATTCTTCTTTCCCTATCCCCTCTCCCAGGGGGATTCCTTACTTACCCTTTCCGCGGTTTGCCCTCCAGAACTGCTCCTTCTCCTGTTCCACGTGTCTGCTCCTTTGCGGCAAGGCGGTGGCCGCAGAAACGGCTTTCAGTTTCCCAGCCAAAGCTAGCCGGTGTGCACAGAAACTTTCAAGTGTTCCAACGACCACAAGCCAGACCAGGAAAGGTACAGACCTGCCTTCGTGTCAGCATTCAACACTCAAAGAGCTCGAGAGCCCCACGTTGGGCGCCAAATGTAAGACCATAAAAAGGCTCTTGAGCTCTTGAGCTGTCGGAGCATTGGACACAAAGAGGCAAAACACCATGCAGGATTCAACAGGATTTATTTTGAGTTACATATGTAAAGCAAAAGGCACAATCCAAAAGGTGGACTGAGCACTGAGAGACTGGCGCGTATTCCTTATAAAGACAATACAGAAACCGAAAATAGAAACCGAAAATTGGCTCAAGGTTCACATGTTCCCTAGGAGGGTAACCTCCCAAAAGCCTCCCCAACTCACTCTCCCCAGTCTGGGAATGTCCTGGCAAGCCTTGAATGTACTTGGCAGACTTCCCAGAAATATAGCAACATAAACAGTAAGTAACAAAACAGTCCCCTATTGTATGCTGAAGGTTAGGACATGTCTGACTGTCTAATCAGCAGAAAGCATAACTTCAATTAACCGGCAATAATACTTATTGCATTAGGTAGGAAATACAAAGGGTATAAATCAATAATATCAATACAGCAGGAACAGCCTCTAACTATATAAAAATACCTTACAACCTTAAATGGATTAATATAATGTTAATACAGTTGCAGGAGCAGACTCTCTTTCCCTTCTTGCCAGAGCCAAGGCTCTGCTCATACACTTCAATTGCTTATAAAAGCTACGCATAAAAGTATAATTAATACATATCAATAGTATATGCAGGTACATGCAAAGATACATATAAAGGTACATACCTTTACAAGCTTGAGGCTTCTAATCAATCAATTAATAAGACTAGCTGTTAAGCCTTTCAAAGGCTAAATCATATGCAATTAATATTAACGGCATAATCCTTCAAAGGGGCTTTCCGTCCCCCTCTCTCGTGGTGTTGCTATGGTAACAGGCAAGGTGCTATTAACAGGCCATTGTTTAATTCCAGACAGTGCACCGCTATCTATAACCTTGCAAACTTCTGGCCATGTTGGCTGATTTCCCAGACATTCCTAAAAACTACTTCAGGGTCGAAGGGCCTCTAAGAGACTGTGTCTCTCTTAATATTACAGAAAAATACAGAAAATATATTTTAAGCAGGTTAGGAAGCATTTAAAGCATTTAAAGGCATTAAACATTAAAAGAGCATTTATAATCAATATGGAATAATTGATCTGTCCCCTTCACTACCACGAATCTCTGCCTAATATTGATATTGAATATTGCAAACTCCACATGTTGTGAGGTTTGGAGCTTTCAGGGTTAAAGAAGCTCAACAGTTCGCCCCTCCCACAGGGAGGAAGATGTGTCATACATCCGGGTATCTGCTGTATGTGAATGCCTTTGTGATTTATGTGACGCACCGTTTCTTTTCCTGGTCAGTCTTACTTTCACTTTTGACTGAACCAGAGCGGAGATGTCATCCGTTTCTCTGGGAAAGTGGCTTTGATTTATGTGCTTGCAATTAAACCGCTGCTTGCTTTGAAACAACCCAGATGTTGTGGGAGTTTATTTGCTGGCACGAAAGGCACACATACCGTTGCGCAAGAAAAAGAAGTTTGAAAAAAGCAGGAAAACGCAGAGGAAGTGTAGCTGGACACCACTCCAAGTGCTAAACCGGTTTTGAGGCTTTTCCAGTTAAAACCAAAAGCCCAACACATATTCATACTTTGTTGTTTCCTTCTTATAACCTTGTCAGTTATAAGCATTTCAATACTATTTCCTGCTGCCTGATAGATGGAGCTTCTGCACTTCTCCAATATCCCTAGAAGGCACTAACAAATAGGAACCTGATATCTCAGTTGTGAGTCCCGATAGGTTCCACACTCCAACAATTTCCATTAGAGTCTCCAAAACTCCACTCCAAAAGTCTTGAATGCACAAACATTATGACTCTGAGTCCATTATACCAAAGCTTATGTAACTGCCCTGCCAACAACCAGGAGACCCATAGGGAGAAACGGACGTGAAAAATGGGCTCTGTAATTGATACTGTCATTGAAGGTTCTTTATATGGTATAGTTGATCAGGAGTGTTGAATGAATTTAACTCAGGGAGGGGCTGGAGCCCACAACCCTGATTTTAACATCCTCGTGCTCTGCCGACTTGAGCTATTCCATCGCTCATTCATTTAGCTCAGCCCGGCGTAGTGGGAAGCCACGCCTCCTCGTCCTTCACAGGCCTCCCGCGCTCCGTTCCATAGCAAACTCGCTAGTCTAGCGCCGTTCTACCCTCATGGCTGCTCTCTATGGATGCGGCGAGACACGCCGGAACTTCCGCTTCCGGCATAAACAAACCCGCGTTGAAATAAATGGCGCTGTTGGACGCGGCACCTGCAGATAACGCCTGGCGGAGATGTCTGACTCGGACGGCGAGGAAACGGCGGAGGGGGAGGCGGTGGCCGAGCCCTTCTCCCTGGCCGCATTCCACTTCGGCAACAATGACGAGCATGGCCAGCCCGAGGGGGAAGAGCACTTCGACGAGGTGGGCTACTCTCCGAGGCAGGGGGCTGGGGCTCGCTACTCTCCAAGCAGCTGCCCCGGGACCGGAGCTCCATGGTTAGGGGCTTGCTGCTACGCATGGGGAAGAGCTCTTCCTCAGTTGCCAGGGAGGACTGGGAGAGCTCCTGCCGAAAAGCGTAGCAAATATCTGGGGTTGCCATGTGCCCTCTTTTTCTTGGGGGGGGGGATTCTTTTTTAGGGGGGGAATTTCTATTCTAAATTTACCAGATTTTCTCCGGCTATACTTTCTGGATGAGACATAGACATCACTGGTGGCTGAAGACTTGCTTTCCTTTCCTTTTCTCTTCTCTTTTCCGCCCCCTCCCCCATAGCAATAGAGCACAGCTTCTGTAGCCTACATATAGTAGGGATGTTTAAAATGAGAGTCATCCTAGCGTTCTCTCTCTCTCTTTCTCTCTTGGTCTTCAAAATAGGGCAACCCTGGGGTAGGTGAAGCAGTGGTCTGGTTTTGCAGCATGTGTTCTGCGTGCAGAAGCCGCCGCCCCCCCGTCCCCAGTTCAACCCCTGATATTTCAAGGTGGGGCTGGGAGTGTTCCTGTCTGAGGGAGTGCAGAGCCACTTCCAACAAGCATGGAGAATTCTGGGCTGGAGGGCCCACCGATCTGGTTTTGAAGCATGTGCTCTGTGTGCAGAAGCCCTCCCCCCCCCTATCAAAAAACCCTCTCCCCCTCCTCCATCAATCCCTGACATCTCAATGCAAGGATTGGAGAGTTCCTGCCTGAAAGCCTGGAGAGCCAATCACATTAATAGCAAATGGTGGGCTAGGTGGACCAATGGTTTGGTTGTGGAGGATGTGCTTTGTGTGCAGAAGCCTCCTGGTTCAGCCTTGACATTTCAAGAAGCGTCTGGGAAAGTTCCTGCCTGAGTGCGTGGGAGCCTTTTTTAACAAGCATAGCTGATTGAAGCTACAGCATTGGACAAAGAGTTACCGGGTAATTAGAAGCCCCTTTCCCTGCTATTGAAACACACACATACATTCTTCATGCAGTTCTGCATCTGCTGCTGTAACTGGTAGCACCTCCGCAAAATTCCAGGCAAAGAAGGATTCCCCCCCACACTCGTCCTTCAGCCTGAGATGCCAAAGACTGAATGTCACTGAGGTCTTGTCACTGAGCCCATAGTGCTCCCCCCCCACCTTCCATATGAAGCAGTCTTATACCAAATGAGAGCTCTGGTTCATCTAACCCAGTATTGCTTTGACTGGCAGTGGTTATCCAGAGATTTTTTTCAGCATTGCATCTTTTTAACTGGAGATACTGAAGACTGGATCTGGGGCCTCCTGCATACAAAATGTGCTCAGCCATCAAAAACTGTCATATCTTGTATAGCTTCCAGGTATGCATTTCTGTTAATAGTACAGTGTGGCTAGATGTTATCTGCAGTGCAATGTACTGCTTTGTCCTCCTAATAACTTTGCAGTTATGCCTTCCCAACTCCATAATACTGTCTTTCCTTCCACTTCTGACCAACTTCTGTTCTCTTTCTTTCTCCCAGAAAACAAAAAAATGTTTGGCTGATCTAGGGACATTGGTTCTGGGGAGCTACATAACCGAGGCCACAGCTGGTGAATATGATGCTTCTGTGGTAGATGGAGCCCAGTTGGATGAGGAAGGTGAGATAACCTTTTTGCCTTGGGGGTCTGGGGTAGAACAGCGTTCTCCAACCTGGTGTCTCCCACATGTTGTTGGAATCCAGCTCACATCAGCTCTAGCCAATGGTCAAGGAAGATGGCACTTTTAGTGCAACAGAATCTAGAGGGCACCAAGTTGGGGAAGTCTAGGGTAGAAGAATGGCTTTGGTCTCAAGGATCTGGGATGACTCCTGTTTGTGTATTAAAAAGAGGTCCAGCTGGTTGATGCTTTAGCGATGCTTGGTCAGCATCTGAAAGTAATGGCTAGACTTAGTAGCAAAGTGGCAGCTTCTGCAAGACAGCTATAAAGTCCAGCCCCCAATACAATAGCACAGCATTATTATACAATTAGCACAGATGCTGCAGGAAGACATGGATGAAGTTATATACCTCAGATTGCAATCTTGTAAACTCTTACCTGGGTGTAAGTAGCCACATGTGAGAGGACTTTCTTTTTGTTTGTGGCTCCAACTCTCCCCTTCCTCAGAGATGTATTTGGTTCCCTCCAGATTTCTTTTAGAAGAGCTCAAAACCTTTTGTTTGTCAATCAATTTTGTTAAGATCATGCTCTCCTCTGGGTTTGATCTTCCCATAGAGTGATGATGCAAGGGACAGATAAAGATGCTACTCTTCTGTTAATTTTAGTGTTTTGTTAGATGCCTAGGCAGAGCACAGTCCTGGATGTAGTGCTAGATCCAGGAAAGCAAAAGGAAAACACTGATAGCTGAAGATTGCAGACTATAATCTTGTAAATACTTACCTGGTAGTAAGTAGCCACATGTAATAGGCAGAAATCAGGTGTGTAAGTATAAATCCTTATGCCAGTGGAACAAAAGTTAGTGCTAAACTGGATTCCATCAGTTTTTTTTAAGATAAGCAGGGGAGCTGATATTCTGCACTGGGACTGAAGGGGTTTATATGTGGTGGTTCCTGTGTGTTGTGGTTCCTTTAATTGCTGTTCAGAAAAATCTGGTGCATGGCTTCCCTTTTCTTGCACCTGAAGATCTTGTGATTAGTGTTTGAAGGTCACTGTGACCTGGCAACCAGCCAAGGGTATGATCATTCTTGAGTATATTAAGAGAGGGTTTGTACATTGCCTGTTTGCTTTGCTGTGGGGAAGCTCTGCCAGATTGATACTGGACTCTGTGTTGTATGTATGCTGTGAGTTGTACTTAGTTTGCATTTGAAGCCTGCACCTTCTACCAGGGATCTAGTGGAAGCTTTGGACCTGTCAGTAAGTACTGAACTGACTGAAAAGTTGGAGTCTGACTGAATTTCTTCCAGCACAAACTGCACTGCCACGAACCTACATGCTTGGGGAGCTGCACACACTTGGCACAAGCCCTATGCCAACTGCTTCTATGTGATTTGTTATCTGCACCTTGTTTGTTCGTATTCTGTGAATTAAATATTGTATTCCTCCCTCCCTGCCACCCATTCCTTGCCTCGGTCTTTCCCTTACAGTCATGGGAAAAAGAAAGTGCGCCCTCTTTGAATTCTGTGGTTTTTTATGAAGACATAATAACAATAATCTGTTCCTTAGCAGGACTTAAAATTAGGCAAATATAACATCAGATGAACAACACATGACATATTTCACTTAGGCTTTTATCATCATGTCCAGTTGCTGGTGTGAATGAGGCTTAGGATACTCCTGCGAAAGCCATACTCCTTTTTTCCATGTTGTTCATGAATGTGGGTGCAGAAGCTGTGATAGGAAAAAGGTGTTGCCTGCTAGATCTGTAATTTTGCTGTGTTTTCTATTTTTCCCTCCACCACTAGGCTGGGTTAAGAGTAATGACAATGCTGTTGATTGTTCTGACATTACCGAGCTGACTGAAGACGATGCCCACAGTGGGCAGGCGGTATGCAGCCTTCAGCTAGTTGACAGGGCAGGTAAGTGGTAGCAGATGGTTTCCTCTGTCACGTTTGGCATAACTGATCCTTTTCTAATCAAGCTGGTTCCTGCTGCCCTGATGTCTGTCATGGCTGTCTCTTGCTGCTCTTGTTTAGCATCCTATACCTTTAATAATTGCAACCCTGATTTCCGCTCTTGGTAAACATTTTATCAAAGGAGTCAGTCTTGCATAGTAAGCTTTGCCATTGCTCTGCCCACCTTGGCCCCTGTTTCAGGAGCTGATGGTAATGAAGATTGCATTAATCGGATGTTTTAGTCTTACCATTCCTGTGGCAGGTGTCTCAGCTGTGTGAACGTTGCCATGTGGATTAGGGGAAAGGTGTTTTTTTTAAAAAGAGAAAGTGGCTAGTTCCCCTGGATTCTTTCACATTTTTCTGTCTAAAGTCATCACTTGCAAATATCTCTCAGATTTGGCTAGCCAAAGGACAACCTTCTTTCACATGAACCTGCCAGACCATGGAAGATAAGGCAATCAGTGGCTACTTACCACAACAGTTATGTTATGGCTACTTACCACAACAGTTATGTTGTATCTCTAACAATGCTTTACACCTAGCTCAGTATTATCTTCCCTGGCTGGCAGCTGCTCTCCAAGGTTTCAGCCAGGGAGTCTCTACCAAATGCACCTGGAGATGCCAGGAACTGAACCAGGGAGCTTCTGCATGCAAGGCAGATGATCTACCACTGATCTATTATCCTTTGTCTGGGGGCCCTCGAGGGTTGCATTGGGCTGCTGTAATCCAAATGAATTCTGACTGATCTGTGTTGTGCCATTTGTTTATTTGGTGGATTTCTTCGCACTGTTTCTTCGCACTGTATCCTAGCCTGAATTGGAGGTTTAGGCTGAGTTATGATGTTGGTTGTGCTTATGCACATGCCCAACCTGCTGCCCTTTGGGGTCATAGGAAGCTGCCTTAGGCCATAGCTCCATCTTTCTCAGTATTGTCTACATGGACTAGCAGTGGCTCTCCAGGGTTTCAAATAAGGCTTCGCAGCCATACCTAGCAATGCTGGGGATTGAACCTGAAGTGTTCTTCGTGCAAAGCAGATGGTCCTCAGCCCTTCCCCACAAGAAACCCAAAAATTACAGAAATAACTAGTTGAGTATGGGGAAATATGTGGGAATAGAAGATGACGGAGGATGCCTGGGTCTACTTGGAATGTTAATTCTGGTGGCTTTTAACAAGGACAACGAACTAGAGATGTGATGAGACAGAAGGGCTGCCCTTCGTTGAATTCCCTCCTTTCTTCCTTAGGTGGTGTTTATGTTTCTGGCTCTGAAGAGTCCAGGTCCAGGCTGATTACTCCTTCGCCACCACTTCCATTGCTGGTGAAGGAGGAGGACGAACAGGACACAACTTATTTTGGTGTGTTTGCACTCATGGGATGTGACTGTGAGTCCTCTAGAGCCAGGGGTGAGCAGAAGGTATACAGGAGCAAAACAAGCACACTGTACACCTGTTATTTTTCATTGTAACACCTAACTCTCATCTCATTATGTTAGGGATTTATGGTTGTGCAATAGCTCAACAGCCACAGAATCTACTGGTAGTGGGAGAACTTGATCTGGGTTATTCAAACTTCTTGAGTGCAGGGTCAGTGTGGCTTTGGGCATGTCCAGGAAGATTCTCTGTGTCTCTTCCCCTGCTCTGCCCCACACCACTTTTGTCCTGAATGCAAGCTGCAATTCTCAAGATGCCGGGTTCCATTTGAAATGCTGTTCTTCTTTCCTTCAATGCCTGGTTTAGCTTTCTGCCATGTTGAGGATATGGAGCAGAGATTCTTACTTTTCTCTCTGAGAGGTGCTCTCCATTCCAGGGAATGAAGACAGCGACAATGTCATCCTGCTGCCCACCATTGCCTCTTCCTACCCCACGTTCAGCAATTCCTCTCATTCTGAATCTGAGCAGGAGTCCAGGGAAGACAAGCCTACATTTCCACAAGATGCCACCAAGCAGCTGCCCAGTGCCACAGACCTGTTCCCTGAATTCCAGCCAGGCAAGGTAGGGCTTGAGGGTTGAGTCGGAGTGAAAGCACTTTATGGTAGAAGGATGGGAGATTTCTCCCTGTACTTTTATTTATTTCACAAACTTTATATACCACTTGATTGTCAACCCTCCCCCCCCAACCCCCCTCAAAGTAGTTTGCAAAAGGAATAAAACAATAAAATGATCAGTAACAATAGTTACAAATATCTATTTAAAACAAAACTATAATTGCAATCAACAATAAGCTAAAGACAGATTTTAGCACATGGCAACATTCTACATATCTGGGTAGGCTTGTCTAAGCAAAAGTGCCTTCAGCAGGGAGTTCCAAAGTGTAAATTCCCTAAAAAGGCAGGGCAGGTATTATGCAGCACCTGCAGTGGTGTCAGTTCTGCAGACTGAAGCTGTCAGGTGAGCACATTTCAGGTACGGTGATCTTCCATTTTGGCCCCCAGAGCCCTGAGATGGCTCTGTGTTTCCTGCTCCTCTCCCAATCCTTCTTCCAGGCTTCCTGTCTCAGGATGCTGTTACCTTGCCAATTCCTAGTAAGAGTGTAAAAAGTGAGGTGCATCCCCTTTTCTTCAGGTGAGGGTTCTCTTGTGGTTCCAAATGATTAGCGTAAATTCCCATGCCTGAGGTATGTGTAATGACTGTGGGGAGCTCAGGCTGGAGGCTGATGAAAAGCACTTTTCAGCACTAATAGCCCCCCGCCTACCCCCAGGATGTGAATAAGTCCCAACAGCAACAAGATCGCTGGTACCTCCATATAGTGTGCTCTGTGAGAGAAAGCTGGACGTGGCTTATTGTGTTGGACTGTCTCAGAACTTGTCATCTGGAGGTGGGGGTACAGCTGGGGAGGAAAAGAATAGCCCTTCCCTCCTCGGCAGCATACACCTCTGCAGCCCACCCCACCCAGCCACATTTAGGGTCGGGAAAGGCCTCCAGTTGACTTTGAAGCTTAAATGTGGTGCTTCCCCCTCCGAAACTGAAAGTGCAGCTCTAGTGCAATTTGGCTTCAAAAAAGTCTCCTGTTCACTCCAGGAGGAACCTTTATGCAAGCCTGATTGTTGCAGGGGCAGATGCTACATTGATGGAATGGATATGGGTGCCCATGAGTGTAAGGGAGGCAATGTGAGTGAGTGAGTGAGTGAGTGAGTGAGTAAGTGAATTTGTGTGCTATATGTGTGTAATGTTTGAGCAAGTGTGGGGTGGCCCCACCCTCCAACAGCTCTGGCCCAGCTCTCTTGGGCTATGTCTGTTTATGTTTTGGACTCTTCATCCATTGGCATGTGACCCACCAAAGGTTAGCCATGTGGGGAAATGGCCACCAGGTTGCAGAAGTTTCCCCACCCCTTCTCTAGGTCTTGCAAACCCACCTGGAGAGGGCTGCCTCCACAGCCAGCTAGAGTGACAGAGAGATGTGGCCTGATGGCAAACTTAACTCTTCCGTGCTTGACATGCCCTGAGTGATCAGAGACACCAGCCGCTTATGCCTCCCAACCTTCCCTCCCTTCTTTGTCCTTCCCTGTAGACTCTGCGATTTCTGCGCCTCTTTGGCCCTGGCAAAAATGCCCAATCCGTCTGGAGCACGGCCCGTGAGACGCTCAAGAAGAAGCACCAGAAATTAACTCAGGAAGTGCAGTTCCAGAAAGGAGAAGCTGCTACTGAGAGAGCCACAGAAGGGAAATTGTCCTGGGAGTACAAGTTTGCACCAACTCCTCCTCCGGAGCAGTGCCTTACTGACGATGAGGTGGGTCTCTGGGAGCAGAGAGGAGGATGGAGCAGGAGATTGTTAGTGTGTTCGCTTCTTTTACTGTCTTGCAGCAGTTACTTAGAAAGCCTTCCAGCAGTCCAGCTCTCTATCAGTGAATTCCCCTTTCTTCTCCAAAGTATTTATTTACATTATGAGCTGCATAACTTTATATCACTACTGAGCTACATAAATTAAAACAACTATAATAGTACCACTCTGTTCTGCATTTGTCAGACCACACTTGGAATACAGTGTCCAATTCTGGGCACCATAATTTAAGAAGGATGTTGACAAGCTGGAACATGTGCAGAGCAGGGCAACCAAGATGATCAAGGGTCTGGAAACTAAGCCTTATGAGGAAGCGCTTGAAGGAGCTGGAAAAGAGGAGACTGAGAGGAGATGTGATAGCCATCTTCAAATATCTTAAGGGCTGTCACATGGAGGAGGGAGCACGCTTGTTTTCTCCTGCTCTGGAGGGTAGGAGTCGTGGAAATGGCTGCAAGTTGCAAGAAAGCAGATTCTGACTAAACATTCAGAAAAACTTTCTGACAGTAAGAGCTGTTCAGCAGTGGAACGAACTCCCATGAGAGATGGTGGACTCTCCTTCTGTGGAGGTTTTTAAGCAGAGATTGGATGGCCATCTGTCATTGATGCTTTAGCTGAGATTCTTGCATTGCAGGGGGTTGGACTACATGACCCTGGGGATCCCTTCCAACTCTTAAGATTCTATGAAATGAAGAGAGCTATCAAGCCTATTTGCTCCCTGCAGCCATCTGGTTAGAGAGACACAGACACAGGCTGACACTGAATCTCTCCTCCCTCAGATGTGCCCCACCTGTTGCTGGGGAGGATTCTCATTGCTAAGCAACTTGCTTCAAGGACAGACTCTGTTCCAAGCACCATTTAACGTTTATCTTTGGAATACAGCAGCGGGGGTGGGATGTAGTTCATGCCAAACAGCCTCTTTGCTACTTCAAGAGAGCACTGGAGAGGTTGTGGCTTCCTGTCTGCCTTGCTGTAGGACATAGGTTCCCCTGCCAACAACAGCTGAGTCTCTTCCTACCAAGAAGGCAGGCTGAGAAATATTAGTCTCTGCAAGGTGAATGCCAAGTGTAAGTCAGTGCTGAGGACGGTCCAAGTCCTCTGGAGATGCTCCTAGCACCTCTCTCTCTTTTTTAGAAAAATAAATTTTATTAAGGTTTCAATTTTACATATCCAATGACTTCCTTCTACTCTTTCCATGGTTCATTTTACACATCCCTGCATATTTTTACTATAACCATTCAAATCAGTTTTCCACTTTTACATCTATCAAAAATTATTTACTCTGTTGAATTTATCTTAGTGCTTGCAGCATTTTCAGCTTTATAGTTATTTTCCATATATTCAATAAATGATTTCTACTCTTCTTTAAATATATGTTCTTCTTGTTCTTTTATTTTATGTGTTAAATATGCAAGGTCTGCATTTTCTTACAGCTTAAGTTGCCAATCCTCTTTAGTTGGGACCTCACTCACTTTCCATTTTTGGGCTAACGAAACATGGGCTGCAGCTGTTGCATACATAACCTTTTCTGACACCTAAGAACTTCAGTCTGGGTTATTCCTAACAAAAAGGACTCTGGTTTTTTGGGGGGAAAGTAGTTTTAAATATTTTTTCCAATTCATTATAAATAATTCCCCAATACATATTTACCTTGTTACATGTCCACCACATGTAAAAAAAAAGTTCTCTCCACTTCTTTACACTTCTAACACATATCTGATTCTGTTTTATAAATCATAGCCAACCTACTCAGAGTTAAGTACCATCTATGAATCATTTTCAAATAATTCTCTTTCCATGAATAACTTTCAGTAAATTTCAAGTCACTTTTCCAGAGTTTCTCTCGGAGTGGAGATCTATATTGTGCCCTATATCTATTGCACAGTGTGTCAATGAAGCTTTAACAAGCTCATCTTTTGTTTCCTATTCTAGCAGAAAATTATACATTTTAGACCAAGGTCTATCCTTATTTTGTAAGAGTTTTTCCCCCCTCTTCAAATTGTGAGCTTTGGTCCAGAAATCAATTCTTTCTGTCTAATTTAAACATGTCGTGTAACTGGTGTTATTGCAACAAATCTGTAACTTGGCTCCTTAAGTCTTCCATAGGTTTCAGTCGGGTTCCCTCCCTGTAAAATCCAGCAGTTCCTTGTAAGCCGCCCATTGTTTGTCCATATTAACTCTTAATTGTAATTGCCTCAATGGGATCCAGCTCCTCTCTCTTCACCCTCTGACTCCCTCTCCCCCTCCAGATCACCATGATGGCACCGGTGAAGCCCAAGGCCTCCCAGTCTACGAAAGACACGAAGGTGGCAGCCCCCATGCCCAAGGTGGCTGAATGGCGCCATGGACCTGCCAAGCTCTGGTATGACATGTTGGGCGTCCCCGAAGACGGCAGCGGCTTTGACTATGGTTTCAAGATGAAGGAGCACAAAGAGGAGGAGGTGGGCGTGGAGGAAGGGCTCTGTTTTTCCTCTCCCAAAGCAGTAGCAGTAGGAGGAGGAGGGAAGGGGCCCTGCTGCCGGTACCTTGACCATTTTCTGTTCTCCCTTCACAGACCCCTAAGGCTGAGAAGGACAAGCTGCTGAAAGATGAGGACTTCCTCATGGTGACCCAGAAGCACTGGGAGGATGATGTGATCTGGAATGTGGATGACATCAAGGAGGACCCCAAGGCAAAGCTAGCAAGGCAGGAGAGCTGGTTGCCGTCTAGGATGACCACAGGTGCCGCTGCCACTGGCACCCAGCAAGGTAAGGTTAGCAGGCAACTGGAGGAAGGGCCATATCTCAGTGCCAGAGCACACCTGCTTCGCACGCGGAAGGTCCCTGGTTCAGTTCTGGCATCTTCAGGTACGGCTGGGAAATATGGCCTGAAATCCTGGAATGCTGCTGCCTGTTAGTGCATGCAATACTGAAATTGATGGACCAATCTTGGTATAAGTCAGCTTCCTATAAATATGTATCTTTAAAGCTGCAGGCTGTATTAATAATAATACCATTATCAAAACATTATTATTGGTAGTATTTGTAGTAGTAACCCTTTTATATATACAGTTTATATGTAACAAAATGATTTACAGACAGGCCAAAGAAACAGATTACAATTTTACTCTGTGAAGCACCCTGAGATCTTATGATGAAGGGTAATATATAACTCAAAATAATAGAATAAAAGCAGTACAACCCCCACCCAACCCCTGGCAAATAGGTTTCAAAAGCAATACAAAACAAAGACCTGTAATAGAGACATTTCACCTCACTGCACAAACGTATTGAAACAAAAGTTCCTCAATTTGTCAGTTTGTTTTTAATGTCTGGTTTTATGTTTTCAATGAATTTGTGTGTGTTATATGTGAATGGCTTAGAGCAGGGATGTCCAACTGGTCAACAGTGATTGACAGGTCAACCCCCAGTTGATATAAGTCAGGGGTCAGCAAACTTTTTCAGCAGGGGGCCGGTCCACTGTCCCTCAGACCTTGTGGGGGGCCGGACTATATTTTTTTTGGGGGGGGGAAATGAACAAATTCCTATGCCCCACAAATAACCCAGAGATGCATTTTAAATAAAAGGACACATTCTACTCATGTAAAAACACGCTGATTCCTGGACCGTCCGCAGGCCACATTTAGAAGGTGATTGGCTGCATCCGGCCCCCGGGCCTTAGTTTGGGAACCCCTGATATAAGTCGATCACGAGCTCATTTTCCTCTTCGGGTGGATGTCCCTGGCTTAGAGGGTTTCGTTGTTGATTGCAGTATTTAAAGATCTTGCCAAGCAAATAGACAAGAAGCACACTGGCTCCTTTTTGGACCGTCTGCTGCTGGACTTCCTCAATGTCTTCTTGCATCTGTTGCCAGGACTGAACTGCAGTGGGTGCCAGCTCAGTTTGCCTCTCCCTCTGACACACAAAGCCCAGCATGTCGGGAGTGTTGGGTCTTGCCCAGCAAAGAGGAGCAGCCCCTCAAACAGCAGGGGAGAGGAGGCTTGTACCATGCAGTGGAGAGATGTTCTATGTTAGTCAACAAAAGGGAACTGGCAATAATTACCTGGCAGGATATAGGTCTGACATGTCAGCTTCAGCCATGCCCAAACTTCAAGCTTGAGGCCTCTTCAGAGGAACAGCAGCAGATCTGTACGCAGCCAGTCACCACTGAAGAGGAGTTGAAACTGGGAGTCCCTGCCCTAGGACAAGAGATCCCAGCACCTGGGGTTCCTGGATGGCTCTTTGACCCCCCACCCCACCCCACCCCAAAACAAATCTCCCCCAGGAGCACAGAATGCAATGAACCAAGCAGGGTCTTCAGAGACACTGCAAAAGTGGCTGGCTTAGCTGTAGAGGACACTATTGGGGTGGCTTTAAAGGGGATGAGACAAATCCATGTAGGCCTGTTAACCCTGATGGCTATGTTCTCCCTCCACTGCTGGAGACAATATGCTGCTGAATACCAGTTTCTGGAAACCGTAGGAGGGGAGAGTGCCTTTGCACTCAGGTCTTGCTTGTGGGCTTCCCATTAGGGCATCTGGTTGGCCACTGTGAGTACGGCATGCTAGACTAAGTGGGCTCTTGGCAGGACTTCTCATATATCACGAGGTCTTGAGAGAGCAGTTCCTTAGAACGGAGGTGCTGAAATTCCAACGTACCTCAAGCATGTGCCAGTCAGTAGAGATATGGTCACTTGTATCCTTTGTGTTTCTGGGAATAAAATGGCTAGGGTGTTGAGGAACAAATGGAAGCAGGGCTGTAATGATAAGGACCAATCACCTGAGTCATCACCACACACACAGCAAAAAAGAAACAAACCCTCCCCCCATATGCTAATAACTTGTGTTAAATGAGCAGCATCGATTCTGCAATAAACCTCTGTGGAAGGAAACACCCTCCATTGACAATGTGCATTTCCTCTTTGTCTCTCAAAATTCACACACTCTGCCCTTACATCTTCTAGAGCGTCAAGTCTGTGCTTTGGAGAGGGTAGTCATTTGGGTAGATGGGGGAAGAGGAATTTGACAGGGTCCTAGTTCTCTGGAGATCTTTACAGGAGTGCTTTTGTTGTGTCGTTGCAGCATATCAGAACGAAGGCAAGCCATGGTACTCTATTTTCCCCATAGAGAATGAAGAGCTCATTTATGGCCATTGGGAGGACAACATCATCTGGGACCATGAGGCAATGGAGACTGTCTTGACTCCACCGGTTCTGACACTTGACCCAGACGATGAAAATTTAGTCCTGGGTTTGTTCACACAATCACTATGCTTTCCCTTTGACCTGCTAGTGGTTGGAAACAAGGGCTTTCTGGAGATGAGTGATTTTGCAGGGTTGGGTTGGGTAACATAGATGCAAAATTCAGGTGGACTGAGGAAATAATGATGATGATAATAATTTTATTATTTTTACCCCGCTCATCTGGCTGGGTTTCCCTGGCCACTCTTGGCAGCTTGCAGCGTATATAAAAACATAGTAAAACGTCAAACGTTAAAAACTTCCAAATACAGGGCTGCCTTCAAATGTTTTCTAAAAGTTGTGTAGTTCTTTTATCTCCTTACCATCTGACGGGAGGGTGTTCCACAGGGAGGGTGCCACTACTTAGAAGGCCCTCTGCCTGGTTCCCTGTAACTTTGCTTTTTTCAGTGAGAGAACCACCAGAAGACCCTCTGACTAGGACCTCAGGGGCTGGGCGATGGGGGTAGAGACACTCCTTGAGGTATACTGGACCAAGTGTTTTCCTGAGCAATCTGCTGTTTAAGACAGGTGAAGCACTTTTTTTTTTTTTTTTTTTTTAGCTCCCAGAAAATTGCTCCTAACTGTCCTGACTACTCCCAAGGAATTCTGGGAATTGTAGTTGTTTAAGGGGCCTGAGGATCTAACAGAACTCTGATTCCTTTGGAGGAGCCATGAGTTAACTGTGTTAAAACACACACACACACACACAGTCTGTAGCAATGGGACTTATCATGCAAAAGCAAGGAGTGAGGTGACCTGTCATGTAATAGATCCCATGGGGAGGGAATTGGATCATGGTCTCAGATTTGAAGGTCAGTTAAATCTCTTATTTTTTAAATTAAGATTGTATTTTAAAAATTAGTTGACCCTTTTTTACATTTAAAAGTATCTTTGCAAATTTAACAGAAGAGATAAAAATATCATCACCTGGCATTAACAATAAGAATATTCAATCAATCCTAAGTTAAAAGTATAGATTAATAGAAGCAGTCCATGTCCAAATAGGTTTCTAAAAGAGGTTGACAGTGAAGGGTTTTCCTTTATGTAAGTGCTTTGGTGGTGGGGATACCTGCAGGCAGACACTGAGAGTACACTTTTATTGTATGTTCTTTCCTAGAAATTCCTGAGGAGGAGGAAGAGGGGATGTTGAACACCCCTTCCAAAAATAACAAAAATCCTTCTCGAAGGAATAGCCAGATTCTCCTGAGCAAGACAGGAGTTATTGAGGAAGAGCCTCAGCAGGTTTGTGGAAGCGGCTCAGTTTGTTTCACATAAGGCTGATAAATGGGAGGGAAGAAAAATTCTGACTTCCACTTCCCTATGTTGCAACTCTAGAATATGTCTGAGCCAGAGGTGAAGGACCCATGGAACCTCTCGAATGATGAATTTTACTATCCAAACAAGCATAGGCTTCATGGAACCTTTGGAGGCAACATCATCCAGGTTAAAACCAGTGGTATCATCTCTGTGTATGTGCATGCATGTTTAAATGTGCAAAAGTGCAGTCTTGTGAAGAATTCCAGCCTTCTGAGAACCATGTGGCAAAATGGTCAGCCTTGCATCTTCACAATAGGACAAGATTCCGTGTGCAGGTATGACTGGGGAGCCAGCTTTCCATTGGATGCTTGCAGGGCCTCTTGCCAAGGCTTAGGACGTGGCTTTGCATGGCATGTTCTTAGGGTGGACATATCCCTGAGCCGCTTCTCTTCCGTGACCCATGATTGCCCTTGTTCCGGGATGGGGACATGTTCCTTTGGCTGGTGGTAACATACATCCTGACTTTTTTACATTCCGAGTGAAAGTTCATGTTTGGTGTTTGTTTTTTGTTTTTGCCTTGGTGCAGCATTCGATTCCTGTGCTGCAGCTTCAACAGCCCTTCTTCCCCACCCACCTGGACCCCATGAAGTTGCGCCAGGCTCACCGGCCTCCCTGAAGAAATACTCCTTTGGGGCCTTGTCCCAGCCTGGTCCCCATCCAGTGCAGACACTATTAAACCACATCAAGAAGAAAGCCAAGGTAAAGCCTCCATTTCCTGGTTCTGCTCTGATGCTTTGACAGCTATGCCCTCAACTCTTTCCCACCTTGGGGGCTCAGAGAGAAACTGTCTGATGCTGTGTGTGTTTCTGTCTGCATTTGGTCTGTTTATAATTTTTTTAAATATTAAAATCTTCTTTGGTTTTATAACTTAGCACAAAACCCAATTTATACACTTTCTTAACGATTCCACTTCCCATCCTCACATTCATGATGTCCCCCCGCCTGCAATTACTTGGTGCCTTTTATACAATACTTACTCTACTTTACTTTTCTTTATTTACTTCATTCTTGCTACCCTTTCATTGCTTACACTTCAAGACCTGCTTGCGATTTCATTTGGCTATAATACTTTTTGAAAAATTTCCATTCTTCCATACTATTCTTCATTTTGGTCTCTTCGCCATCACTTTTGCTACCTTCACATAGTCGATTAACATCAAAATCCACTCCTCTTTTATTGGAACCTTGCCACCTTCCCATTTCTGTGCATACAGAACTCTGGCTGCTGCAGTTGCATACTTAAGCAACTTGGCCATCTTTTTCAGGATTTCTAATCCTATTACAGTACTCCTAATAATAATGCTTCAGGCTTTTGGGGAACAGTGATTTTAAACATCTTTTTTTATTTCATTATGTATCATTTCCCAAAAGCCTGTTGCTTTTTTTTTTTTTAACAAGTCCAGCACCTATAGAAAGATGTCCCACGTGTTGGCACTTCCGACATTTGTTCGACGCTGTCTTACACATCTTTGCTAACTGCATTTGGTCTCTTGGTACTTTCAACTTGCTCTGTACCCAGATGAGAGGGGATGCGCTGCAAGCCTCCGGTGGTGGAGAGATGTTCTTCATGCGCACTCCGCAAGACCTCTCAGGCAAAGATGGAGACATTATCCTAGCGGAGTACAGTGAGGAGAACCCCCCCTTAATGATGCAGGTTGGCATGGCAACCAAGATCAAGAACTACTACAAGCGGGTGAGAGTGCTGTTGTTTGGCTGCAGGTGTTTGAGCTTCTGTAGCTTGAGGCTGCCCTTCTCACTAAAGCTGTATTTCCTTTTGGCAGAAGTTGGGTAAAGATCCAGGTCCCCTTAAGCAGCCATATGGGGAGACCACCTACTGCCATACCTCCCCATTCTTGGGTTCTCTTTACCCAGGCCAGCAACTCCAGGTGAGATGTCTGCCTTTCGCATTGGGTGAGGTGGCAAGATTGAGTTTGTGTGTGTTCTTCAGAATTGTGCGACCTCCTTCCCAAAGCCCAGAAGTGTTTGCCTGGTTTTGGGAAGGAGGCTCAAGGGCTCTGGCAGGGTCCCAGAGCTACCACCTTCCCAAAGCCCGGTAAGCAAGGTCCCAGGCATTGCGGAGGCATGTCATAGCCCCGTATGAGTCCTGTTGCTGAGCAAGCAAGGACTAGGAGTCTCTGAAGAACACTTACCTGAAAGAAGAATCCACATATGAAGGCAGATAGTCTAGAGATCAGGGAAACCAGATGATTACAGAGCCCAGGTAGAGAGCAGGAAGCCGCAAGGTAAGGCCAGAAACCACAGGCATTGTTTCCAGCATCTGACTGCTGCTGGGATCTCTATTTAAAAAGGCTGAAGCCAGCTGATTCTCATCAGTGCCTTCTCTGTGGAGTCATTCCACCTTCCTCCTCCAGGCTGCTGTTCAGCAGGCGAAACTGACTCCTGGCTCGTGACAAGGAGGCATAAGGGCTCTCAGGCACTGCCAGAGTCCTTGTGATGCCTTCCCAAAGCCAGACGAGCCTGCGACCCCAGCTGTGCAGGGGGGAAATAAATAAATGGAGAGTGGGTTTCCTCCACTTTCCATTTTTTCATTTTGCTCCCCATACCCGTCCAAAGCCACAGTCGCGTAAGTAAAATAATAAGAAGGCAGGAATGCTTCCTGCCAAAACTCACAAGACACTTACAATAAAAACTTGGACATGGTCATTAGAGTTGCGGTTGAGAATTCTGCCATGGCTTGGGTGTCTGTACTCTGGGTGTGAGTGCTTCTCCCCAAGGTATCAGCAGAGGCCAGAGACCTGGGAAGGTGGGGGGCAAACAACTTGTTCATGGCAGTCGCACCCATGGACAGCATCCAGTACTCCCTCTGGCCCATGACTTCAGAGAGTGCCACAGTGAACTGTGTGAAGGCAAGCAGCCAGTTCTTTTGCTTTCTAATGTTTTGCACTTCGGTCACCTTTGGAAAATGGAAGGTGACTTAGCGTGTGGGTAGTGAGCTTGCGCTGCTTGTACGCCTTTGATCCTGCTGTGTATCAACTGTCTCTTGGGTTTGATAGAGAATCCCAGTACAGTCAAACCTCATTCTGCATCCGCCTCTGCTTTGGTCCGCTTTGGCAAACGTCTGTGGCAAACCTGGAAGTACTGGATCCTCCAGAACACATCCCATCTGCAAAACGAGGTTTGACTGTATGTCTCAAGGACTAAAGCTGGTCTGAAAGGTCATGTTGGATTCTTTTTCTTTCCCTGACTCCTGTTGCAGTTGACCAAGGGTGGCCCCTTTCCTTTTGACAGGCATTTGAAAACAATCTCTTCCGGGCTCCGATTTATCTTCACAAGATGCCAGAAACAGACTTCTTAATTATCCGTGATCAGCAAGGTTACTACATCCGGGAGTTGCGGGATATCTTTGTGGTTGGACAGGAATGTCCTCTCTTTGAAGTTCCTCAACCCAACTCCAGGCGTGCCAAGACTCACTTCCGAGACTTTCTCCAGGTTGGTCTTCTGTGGGTTACGCAAGTTATTAGCTCTGCAGTAAGCTCAGGGAAGACGGAGAGAGAGAAATAATTGATTATTTTTTGCAAGTTGCTTGGCACACTCACAACCAGTGTTGTTGCAGCTGTGACACATGGGCCTGTGCAAGAGAGCAGATTGTTAAAAAAGTTTTGTGTTCATATTTGAGCTCAAAAATGGATCGGCTCACATTCACTAGTAACTTTAGAGTAATTGCCCTCTTTTGTAGTTTGGCTCACTTGCTTGAGACTATTGATTTTTTCAAAAAAAATGTTATTTAGTATTTTCCAAAATAGCAAACAATAAAATTTACCGTTGCAAAATGAAACAAGGTCATGCACAACTAAGACACTCCTTCCCTCCTCAATTCACACTGCAAGGTAGTTTTCCTCCTTCAAGAAGTTGAGCTGAAGGCACTGACAATTTTTCATTCTCTCAGAAACATAGGAGTGCCTTTCCAAAATAACCCCTGCCCTATAGAAGACCGAATGCCCTGCATGCTCATGTTTACAAAAGATACAAATGGAAACCAAGTAGAGTCAAATGCATCAGGATTAGCTACTTGCCTTAAGAAACTTACTATGTTTCACTTTTTCTGCCAGTGCTGTGTGCACACAGTAATACCAAGTTTGCAATGACAGCTCTGATCAGGAAATCTCCATGCTGGCTGCTGTCAAGAGGAAAAATCTTTGTGCAATATACTGGATGCAGTGCGTGCAATATCTCACATGCGGATTCACATGAGGCAGATGTGTTATCTGGTGTACTGAGCAGTTCTTCCCTAGGTTTGGGCTAGGGCAGTGCTGCCTATCAAGTATGCAGCCTTATTGTTCATTTCCCCTTCCCAGAATCACAGGCTAATAAAATAGGACAGAAAAAGCACTCTGGACAAGGCAACCTTATATGCATATGACACACAGATCTTAGTTCACTGGGGCTCTTGCTGCCCAATGACCACCACCAGCTTCTCATCATTGGGTTTGGTGATACTGCACAGCTTGAGCTTCAAATCTTCATGATACTCAAGTGCCCCCATTTCTTGCCAAATGGATCAGTGATGATACTGAAGGCACACACTCAGCTATGTGCAACAAGGGGGGTGGCAGAAGCAGATTGAGCCACCTCCGCTGTTGCTTGAGGATGAGGCAAATGGGCTCTCATAATGGCTCCAGTTGTCATTTGAGCCCCATTGGTGCTTTTTCAGGCTCCATATCTCCTTTACTTTGTTGCTGTCACAGGGGGCTGCCTGAAACCCCAAATGTCTCCCGGAAAGTTTTGCATGCCCCTCCCAAGGCTTGCTGATGATTACAATTTCTTACTTGCCCTTCACCCCAGGGTCCCAGGGCAGGTTACAGCGATTAAAACCCAATGTTAAAAACAGTTTGAAACAAAATTTCAGAAATAAGGTGAGTCCTAAAAATATACAAGTATCAAAGAGAGGTGAATCAAGTGTTCACCAAACTCTGCCAGATGCCCCTCTGTGGACAACTTAGGGGCTAACACAGTGAAGGCCCTATCCTGGAAATGCCCCCACCTCCAGCTTCTGAAGGCAGTGGAACAACCAAGAGGCCTTCTGTGGGAAGGAGGTGGTCTTTCAGATATTTGAGGCTTGAATCATTTAGATCCCTCCTTAGAGGACTGAATGGCCCCCGTTAAGAGGTCATTGGGCTTGGCTATGCACAGGTTCCCTGCTTGCCACACAATCGTAGCCTACTGGCATCTCAAGCTGTTTTTTTGGCTTTCTTGTTAGGTCTTCATATATCGCCTGTTCAGTAAGAGAGACCAACCCCAGAGGATTTGCATGGAGGATATCAGGAATGCATTTCCTTTGGTCTCGGAGACCATGGTCCGGAGGCGGCTGAGGTCCTGTGCAGTCTTCGAGCGCAAACGTAGGCTTGTTCTCCCTTGCAATACCATGCACCAGCCTTCCTGGGAAGCCCCACTTTGCTGAGATGGTCACTGAACATAGCCTTGTTTTCCTGGGGAGGGCCACTGCTTCCGCCTCCAGAAGCTCCCACGTTTTGCCTTTGCCATCTCTGGTTAAAAGGATCAGGCAACAAGTAACGGGAATGTCTCTGTTGTGGCTGAGACCTTGGGGAGCCGCTACCAGTCTGGCATCTCCTCCTTCAGGTTCCTAGGATCCTCAGAGCCCCAGGTGGGCTTCTGGCCTCACAGACTGACCGGTTGGGACCCTTAGGACTTGGAAATGCCTTTATTGATATTTTATGTGTCCCCCCCATATGTATATATTTGGTTTTCCATCTTGGCTGTGGGTTCTGGGATGTTGTCTACCTACTTCTCCTGTTGCTCAGACTATAAGGGGAAGGGACAGTAGGTCAGAGACAGATTAAACTCACATCAACTTTCTAAGCACCTGGGTAGGTTTATCTAAACAAAAAGGGTTTTAGCAGTGCAGTGAAGGCGCCTGCTTGGCATCTGCCTGGCGTCAAGAAACAGGGAGTTCCAAAGTATAAGAGCCAAGTTCTTACAAATGCAGATCAGGTATCATTCCTGGTATGACTCAGCGGGGACCTCTACTTCTTTCAGAGATGTACTCAAACTGGTGGGTTCTAAAGCCAGATTTCAGACTGCCCACCGAAGAGGAGATAAGAGCAATGGTGTCTCCAGAGCAATGCTGTGCCTATTACAGCATGATCTCTGCCGAACAGCACTTGAAGGTGAGCCTATGTCTTTTGTGAATGTCCTCAGTCCTTGTTGGTTGCCTTCACACTCTGCAAGATACTTGAGAACTACAAGGACATCTTGCTTCTGCCAATCTCCACCAGTGGGAGAATTATAAAGGCAGAATGTAGGTTGCAAAACATGGCCAGCCACTGTGGCATAGTGGTTAGAATGTTAGACCAGGACCTGGGAGGCCAGGGTTCAAATCCTTAATCAGAGATGAAGCTCACTGGGTGACCTTGCGGTTGAAATATTTTGGCCGGCCCATCTACTTCACAGGGTTGTTGGGAGAATTAAATGAGGAAAGGGAGAACCTTGAGCTCTTTTTTTGGGAGGGGGGAGAACGTGTGATATGAATGCAATAAGTTTAAATGCAAATAAGTGTACAGTCATACCTCATGTTACGTTTGCTTCACGTTGCGGCTTTTCAGGTTACGAACGCGGCAAACCCGGAAGTGTTTACTTCCAGGTTCGCCGCATGCACAGAATCGCTCTATCGCGCTTCGTGCACACACAGAAGCAACACTCTACTTATGGACTTTTCGGGGTGCGAAGAGCACCCCGAAACAGATTGTGTTCGTAAGTAGAGGTATCACTGTATATAAATTTAATAAATAAATACATCGTAAATTTAAATAAATCTCTTGCTATCAATCCAAGAAATAGGTGAGCCTGTGTCTTGCATCGTGCATCCAGCAGTGTTTCTAGCTGCATTTGCCCTTTCAGTAGTACCATAATAAGATTCTCTTAAACATCAGGTGGAAATGGTCCCTTCCCTTGTGAAATTGCCCCTTTTGGTGATGGAATAGGAATGTCTGCCCTCTCCCTCTCCCCCCAACTCCTCCAATGTACCAGGAGCCTCAAAAACAGTTCCTCAAAGGATGTGGTGCTTTCATTGGAATGCTTAGAATGCTAAAAATATGCTGGCAGTGAGTTTTCTGGTTAGGCAGAGCTGTTGTTCTGGCCTAGGCATTCAAAATTAACATTAATTTTGTGGAGAGGCCTTAGTTCAGTGGAAGAAGCATCTGCTTTGCATACAGAATATCCCAGGTTCAATTTCCAGCATCTCCTGCAGAGCCACTGCCAAGCAGTGTAGATACCACTGAGCTAGATGGACTAGTGTATGACTGGAAGCTTTCTATGTAAGACAGAAGTGGCCAGGCTGGCTGTAGATTCTAGCCAGATCGAGTGTGTGCACTTCAAGGAAGCAGAAAGGCAGTATGCCTTCACTATGATTGAGGAGACTGGAGCCTCATCCATCTCTCCTCGTGGGGCTGGCAATTTTTTACATGGCTAGCACTTGACTTTCATCATAGCTGTGGAATAGCACTTTGAAAAGCAGTCTTGTAAGGTCCTGTTGGATATTTCTAGACACTGCTTAGAGCAGTGTTTCTCAAACTTGGGTCTCCAGCTCTTGTTGGACTATGATGCACATTATCCCTAGCTAGTGGGACCAGTGGTCAGGAATGATGGGAGATGTAGTCGAACAATGGCTGGGGACCCAAGTTTTAGAAACATTGGTTTAGACTAAGATGACTGCAAGCCCGGCTGTGACAGTAGAAAATTAGCACCCCAACGATAGTGACATGCTTGAAAAAGAAGCAAAACTTAAGGTGCATAATGCATCCTATGTGCATTTCTTTTATAGAGAACAACTTTAATATACAGGCAACTCCCCATTTATGCCTCCACGCACATCAGCGAAATGGGAAGCACCCTGGAGGGTCCTAGTGGCTTGCGAGGAGACCCTCCCCAGAGCCCAAAGAGGAAGTCCTCTTCTGCTCTGAGGAGGGTCTCCTTGTGAGCTGGAGGGGCAGCGGGGTTTTGTTGAGGCTGCTCAGCCTCCATGCCTAAGAGCTGACATGCGGGGTAGTGCAGCAGCCAAGGCACAGCTGCTTCCCTGTGCATCATCTGAGCAGTATCAGCAAAGCCCCACTGCGCCTCTGGCTCACAAGGAGACTCTCCCCGGAGCAGAAGAGGATGTCCCCTTCAGACTCTGGGGAGGGTCTCCTCGCAAGCCACTTCTTGCCCACTTGCAAGACACTTCTGGGCGGACCCCACTTCCGGGTTCCCGGCAGAAGTGGGAAGACCGGCTTGCATGTGGCTGCACCCATGTAGATCGCATGCAAACAGGGAGTTGCCTGTGCTCAATATAATATAATTTTTAATACTTCTAAAGATGGGGAAAACATGGTTTATGAGAAGTTGCTTCACTCTGCTGGCGCAAAGTAGAAATTGATTGTTCTGTAAAGTTTTGCTTCAAAGCGATGCTTTTGGTTACACAAAAATAAGGTAACCTTTGTGTCAGGATCTGAGTGTAATGCACCATTTCAGGTGACTCTTGTCAGATGTCTTACCTTACCTATTGCTCTAAGATGACTCCCTTGCCCCAGCCGAGGCATCCACTCAGGAGAAGGCAGGTCTTTGGGACTCTTTGGCTGCTGAGTTCTCTACTAACAACCTTGGGCAGACTTGCCATCCAGTGGGAACAGGGACAGTGGGAAGGCAGTAGCCTGTGATAGGGAGATTCCTTTCTTGAGTATGTGGTCGCTTGAATACAAAGCCTGCTTTCTGTTATTACAGATCCTCTGTATGCCCCTGTATGCATGGGGGTGTCCCACGTGACTCAAAAATTGCTTCCCAACTCTTTCCTCAGGATGCAGGCTATGGGAAGAAATCCTTCATTGCCCAAGAAGAAGAGGAAGAGGGGGAAGAAGAAAAAGGAAAGGAAGAAGAAAATTATATGAAGTTAGATGATGAGGTAGAACCAGCCCTCCACAGGGTGGGGGGGGCACCAGGGAAGTGCCAAATAGTCTCAACCATAACCTCAGATGGGGTAGTAATAATAATAATAACAATTGTAAGAATTTATTGTTTGTACCCTGAGTGGGTTGCCCCAGCCACTCTGGGTGGCCTCCAGCATAATAAAAGCACAGCAAAACATCAAACATTAAAAACTTCCTGATACGTGGCTGCCTAAAGATGTCTTTGGAAAGTTGTGTAGTTGTTTATCTGTTTGACATCTGCCGGGAGGGCGTTCCACAGGGTGGGCGCCACTACTGAGAAGGCCCTCTGCCTGGTTCCCTGAAACTTTGCTTCTCACAGTAGGGGAATGGCCAGAAGGCCTTTGGAGCTGGACCTCAGTTTCCGGGCTAAACAACGGGGGTGGAGATGGTCCTTCAGGATAACCTGCCACCCAGGCCCAGTGTTTGATGGCTTTCTCCCATTCACCCCTTAGGTACGCTGTGCCCCTTGGAACACTACGCAGGCCTTTATTGCAGCAATGAATGGGAAATGTCTCTTGGACGTGACTGGAGTGGCAGACCCTACAGGTTGTGGAGAAGGATTCTCCTATGTGAAGGTCCCACACAAGCCAGCTCAGCAGAAAGTAAGTGAATGGCCCAGGTTAGGAAAGTTAGGAAAATGGGCCAGACCAGCTGTTGTTGTAGGCCAGCCTCTTAGGGGGCTGCCTCCTCCTGCTGCTGGCTGCTGCTCCTTCATTCTTACTCATTGGCAAGGAAAGGGGCAGAACAGCAGTTTCCCACTAGACCCCCCCCCCCATTACCTCTGTAGGGCTTGCATAGGGTTAGGGAGGCTACTGCAGCTGAAGAGTTTCTCCCCAAGCCCTTTGTCCAGGCCTAGGAAGTGTGGGGAGGGAGACAAATGGGCAGGACGCCAGAAGGAAGAAACCTGCTCTTCCTCCTCCAAGCAGGATGGCAAGCCGCTCCAGATGGTGAAGAAAATAGTGACTGGGTCGGATGCAGATCTCCGGCGCCTGTCTGTCAAAAGTGGCAAGCAGATACTGCAGCAGTTTGGGATTCCTGAAGAGGAGGTGAGCGTGGGGTAGGGGCTGTTGGAGGAGCACGGCTTCATGCCCTGGGCCTCCCTCGGCAGCCTCCTGCAGTCACCCAATCTCTCGTTGTGCAGATCAACAAGCTTTCCCGCTGGGAGATCGTTGACGCCGTGCGTGCGATATCCACAAAGCAAGCTCGCTTTGACGAAAAATCGAGAAACAAATTTGCCCGTGGTTCTCGCTTCTCTGTAGCAGAGCAGCAGAAGAGGTACAAGGAGAGCTGCCAACGCATCTTTGACTTGCAGAACAAGTGAGTTCTTCTACCAATGCTATGGGTAGTTGGTGTAGTCCGTACTAAGCTAGATAGACCGAGTGGTCCAACTCTGCATAAGGCAGCTCTCTCTCCCCCCCCCCCCCTGTGTGTGTGTAGGAATTGGATGTAGCAGAGTCACTAGGGCTCTGTGGCATTTGTGCTTCCATGGTGCAGACCTCAGAGATTGACCCCTGTGGTGGTTTTCTGTTGCAGAGTTCTGGAGTCCACTGACATCTTATCTACAGACACTGACTCTGCTGAGGACAGTGATGTTAAGGAGATGGGGAAGGACATTGAGAGCATGGTACAGGACAAGAAGACCCGTCGTCAGCTGTTGTGGGAAAAGGAGGAGGAGGAACGGAAGGAGCTACAGAGGATGCTGATGGAGAAGAAAAGCATCAACTACAAGGAAAGGAGTGTGAAGAACCAGAGGGACAAAAAAGAGCTGCGTGAGTTCCTGGCAGGGGCAGGGAGGTCCCCAGAAAGAGCCTCCAGTCTAAATAATAATAATAATAATAATAATAATAATAATAATATAATAATAATAATAATAAAAAGGCTTCCATTCTTCCACAAAATAATATCATTAGCTTCTCTTATTTTAGCTGTTAACTTTGCCAATTCCACATAATCTATCACTTTGCTTATCCATTCTTCTTTGGTGGAAACTTCTTCCATCCATTTTTGTACATACAGAATCCTAGTTGTTGTCGTTATGTGCAAAAGGAGCTTAAGAATCTTTTTTTGGCGCTTCTGTTCCTATAATCCCTAAGAGAAAGGATTCAGGTGTTGCTGTTTTTTGCATTATCACTTTAAACATCTTTTTTTAAAAAATCTTATATCATTTCCTTACAAATGCAGGTTTAAATTTTATTTTCGTATTTGCTTGTTTCTGTAAACTGCTTAGAGGTTCCATCCACAATCAAATGGCATATAGATTTTCTTAAATAAGTAAAACAAAGTAGCCCAGCAACATCCACAGGGCACCAGGTTGGGGAAGAGTGTTTTCTATTTACATTAGGGGGGAGGAACCTGTGGCCCTCCAGATGCTGTTGGACTACAACTCCCATCATGCCTGAGCATGGGTCATGCTGACTGCTGGGAGCTCTAGAGCAGTGTTTTTCAACCACTGTTCCACGGCACACTAGTGTGCCGCGAGATGTTGCCTGGTGTGCCGTGGGAAAAATTGTTTATTTGATTCCTATTCAAGAGAATTACTTTATATTATAGTCAATATAGGCACAGAGTTAAATTTTTTAACATTTTCTAATGGTGGTGTGCCTCGTGATTTTTTTCATGAAACAAGTGTGCCTTTGCCCAAAAAAGGTTGAAAAACACTGCTCTAGAGTCCAGCAACATCGGAATGGTCATGTGCTTTCCACACCTGGCCTAATGCTGAAGGGTATAAGGCAAGACTTCCTGTCTCAGACCAAGGCAGAGCCATCTAGGCCAGGGGATAGCAACCTTTTCCAGCCATGGGTGAATTTGCATATTCACCCAAATGTCGCAAAAATGAAGTGAAATAAGCCCAAACAAAGCTTGAAGCCCCCTGGGTTTTTTCTGTTTTTTTCGGGGGAAAACGGAAATTTTTGGAAAAATTGAAAAAATGCTACATTAGCACTTCTTTTTTCTTTTCCAGATTGAAAGTCATTCTGTTACTTTAGAAACATAAAATATAACTATGGACAATTTTAATGGGCATAAAATTATCACAACTAGCATATTAAAAATATAGTGTATCCAAACAATTATTACAAACAGAATTTACTTTTAAAATAATATTTATTTGTATTTGTAACAAATGGAGCAACAATCTCCTGAACTGTTTACTAGTTTATGTGGAACAAAAAAACTCCACAAAACAATTTTTAAAAATCCAGAAGTAACAATTATTCATATTTCCTCTCCACAGTATTTAAAAAAAAACATTCTCATAAAAAGAACTGAAGAAGGAAGTGGGACTAAGTTTCAATGAATGGGCATGAAATTTAATCAGAATCATTTTCTGAGCTGTAATTAAGTATATACTTTCAGGCCCTTTTTGTTGCTCTATATTTTCTTCCAGTGCTTTGAGGCCTAGTGAAGAGGAACAGAACCAATGCATACCACACGCATGCAAAAACAAAACTGAAACCTTTTTCTTTTCTGGTGACAACAGCACCTCCTAAAGGAAGAAATGTATCTTGTTCTTGCATTGGAGAGTTCAGTTTGTAACCTAGGACTTGCTTGTCCTCACAGAAATTAGAATTTTTTTAGAAATGATTTATAAAATATTTGAAACCTTATCTTAAAATATTTTATTCATCATGTTAAAATAAAACATTCCATAATCTATACTGCTGTTAAACCAAGTGTCCCCCATCTTATATTGGTGCCTGCCTAAGCATAGAACCTTTCAGGCTGAAAGGGACTGGTGGGACATAGAAGAACAGAAAGGAAAATCCCTTCTAATGGGCTCCAGCATCACTTGCTGCAAGTTGGGGCTTGTTGCAGGCACGGGGGGGGGCACCTATGACACCACCTAAATCCACTGTACTTGAGCACTTTACTTATGGCTGTTCACGAGAAGCAGCATGCAGGTATGAGAGATTACATCTTCCCTTATTGCTCCTGCTTTGCACTATTCTTGGGTGCTTTTGCCAGGCAGGAATAGGTGCTTGAGCTCTGTCTGTGGTTGAAGCAAGAGAAACAAAGAACATGACGAGGCATTAAGTAAAGCAGAGGTGGAGCCTGACGTGCCAGGAACTGAGTTCCTTCCCACCCCTTGGAAAGGGAAGGACAGTCGGAGGGAAGGGGAGGGGAGGGCCGTGGCAAATCAACAGGCCTCCCACATGAGAAACAGCAAGAGGGGCGGCAAACTCAGTGACCGTCCCAGGCAGCAAACACTTTAACAATGACACTTATTTTTCCTTTTAAAAAATCATTTCAATGTGTGTGTGGGGGGGCGGGGGGGTATTCACATGCAGCAAAATATCAGGGTTGTGGGTGTGCCTGTGTGATTTCAGGAGGAACAATGTTCCAAATTGCAAGCACTACTAGGAGAAGAGCCTTGTTTTGCAGAGAAATGAAACAAATATAAGATAAGCATAGGATAGTCAGCAGGGCTTATTCAGATGGTGGCCAGCCTTGTGACGGTCCTTGACCATTTAGGCCTTAGAAATTACAGAGAAAGAGAACCTGGAGAGTAGAACAGAAATGGGCATGAGAAGCTGGTGAAGATGCTCCCTGGGGTGCACACTGCTTAAAATTCTGCATGGGTACAATGGTGGATGACTGTTCCTGTGTGTGCACCCTCTCCCAAGGCTCCTGAACGCCTGCCTTTGCAGCTTGCCATAGGATCTTGGAGACTAGGCATTTTGTTTCTTGCCCAGGGAGCTCACTGCCTTTGGCAACACAGTCATGCTTTCCCCTGCAGCCTCCACCTCTGGCAACCCAGGAGAGCCGAGCAATAGCAGTGGCATGGCTTCTGCGACCAGCCTTGATCCTGCCACCACCGCCACCCGCTGCTTGAAAATCTACCGCACTTTCCGCGATGAGGATGGGAAGGAGTACGAGAGATGCGAGATAGTTCGCAATCCGTTGGTCATCGATGCCTACATCAGGATAAAGGAAACCAAGCATGATGAGTCCATGTAAGGCAGAGCTTTCCAAACTGTCTGTCACAACACGTTAAGTGTGTCGGCTGTAGCGTATAGGTGTGTCACGTGAACGCTCTCCATGCTCCTCCCGGGGCTAGAAAGGGGTTAGTTCAACCTCTGGTTTGCTAGTAAAACTGAACTGCTGCGTCACGAGATGATGCATGTCTAAAATGTATGTCACCAGCAGGAAAAGTTTTGAAAGCTCTGATGAAGGGCATCGCAGGGAGGCTGCTTTCCCTTTAGGGGGTGTTATTGGCTTGTTTGGTTTTCTTTTCTTGTTTTTATTATGTATTTTGTGTTTTTATCTTGTATTTCTTTGCTGCGAACCACCCTGAGATCTATGGATGAAGGATGCTATACAAATTGTATTTTTTTAAATATTAATAATGATGTTGATGATGATGATGATGATAATTTTGGTAGAGTGGGAATCTCTTTGTGAAAGGAGAGGTGCAGAAGGCTGGAAATGCACAGCTTATATTTTTATTGTGTTTTTTTTTTTTTAAATTACACCCTGCCTTTCTGCCTCTTTCTATATGGAATTTAAAGCAAGGAGGCTAACAAACATATGGACAGGATGCAGCAGGAAATAAAATACACAGCCAGCATATTTAGTCAGGCAGAGTAAATCAGATCAGGAAGCAGCCAATGCTTTAGTGCAGGGATGCGGAACCTGTGGCCCTCCAGATGTTGTTGGACTCCAGCTCCCATCAGCTCCAGTCAGTGTAGTCAGTGGTCAGGGATGATAGGAGATGTAGTTTAGAACATCTAGAGAGCCACTGAGTTCCCCAGTGTGGTTTATGTTTATCTCAGTGCCTGAATATGTACTGGCTGTCCCAACCATTAGGCCAGGGATAGGAAAAAATATATGGTCCTCTGAGTGTTGTTGGACTACAGCTCCCATCAGTGCTGGACAGCATAGTCAATGGTCTGGGTTCCTCACCACTGCCTTAAATGAAGACCTTTGTGTTTCCAGCTGGAAGTTTGCCACCTCAGAAAAGCAGCGTCAGAAAATGCGGCACGAAAAGCACCGGATCCAGATGCAGTTGTCGCAGCTTAAACGAAAGACAGAGAAGGAGCAGCTGAAGGCTCCTCCTCCGAAGAAGCTCAGGTTGCAGCAGGTAAGCAGGCTTTCTTGAAAGCTTCAGCTGATTCTGGCTCCTTTTCTTGCAGTGTTATTATAATTAAAGAAATAATGAAGTAATGGTCTTGTATCTGTGAAGAGACATATGCCGGTGTGCTGGGCAGCATCTCAGAAACCAGAGCAGAGGGCTTTACATGCTGTTCCCCCAAGTCTAGTGGAAGGAGTCATGCAGCCCAGCTAATGCAGCTTTCTGTTGAAACAGATTTTGATGAATCCAGATTGCATTGTGGCAAAATCCAGATAGAAAAAGCAAAACAAAACCCAGAGGGGTAGCCATGCAGTGGAAATACTTAGAGTCCCATGGCACCTTAAAGGCTAACACAATCTACTAATGAATAAGATTTCATGGACTCAAGCCCCCTTTGCCAGATGCATGAAGTGAAAGTTAGCTGGTGTACAAAGCAGAAAATTTGACACATGCTTCAGCTCCATTTACCACTGACTAATTTTTGGCATGGAGAGGAAACCTTAACTTTTAACATTTCAGATACCTCATTCAGCCCACATTTTACCAGCTTCCTTGTGAGAATATCTTGGGGGCTTTGTCAAAAGTCTTACTGAAATCAAGATACACTATGTCCACAGCATTTCCCTGATCCACCAAGTTTGTAATTCCATTTAAAAAAAAGAAAGAAATTGGATTTATCGGCACATACTGAGTGGGTATGTGCATGGGTTGAGACTTTATTTTCAAAATGTGCAAACAGCCTTTCTGCTTAAAGGTACTCACAGCAGGGAAGAGCTTGGGAACAAGTCCAGCACTTTTTCACAAGCTGCCACCCTACCCCACCCCGACCCACCTTGGTTTTGTTGCTGCCTTCAGCTTGTGCTGGTATTGCAGTTGATAGGAGCACTGCCTATCCCTCGATAACTCTGCTTTTTTGCTTCTGGAGTAGCCTGCGACCATTCATTCCTTTGCTTTTGCTTGCAGTTTAAGTGTAGTGTTTGCGGTGCCAGTGGGCACATGAAGAGCAACAAAATCTGCCCCCTCCGCCGCCCAGCCAAACTACCCTCCAAGCCTGTCGCCATGACGGTGGAGCAGCAGGAGGAGCTGGAGAAGACCACCATTCCCACCAATGACAGAGAGCTGATCAAAGTGGAGGAAACCAAGATTGTCTTAGGGAAGCAACTCGTTGAGAGGTAAGGGCCGTGTTTGGCACCATCTCACAAATAGAGGTGTTGGATCTCCAAACATTCAAATGCCATTGGATGTCCACAAGTTCTAGTGTTGAGAGAGAGAGAGAGACTTTCCCCATCCGCTTTCCCCATTCCATGCATAATGCTATAAACTTCTATCATGTGATTTCTTGCTCACCTTTCCTCTAAATTAAGAAGTCCAGAACAAAGTGGAAGAGTTGAAATCCCTTCCTGTGGACATGTGGGAGTCATCCACATGTGGCAGTGGGTGAACACCTTGTCATTGCCCAGGCCAGGTAGGGCCACATGTTCCAAAATGGAGAGAAAACTCCAGCACCTGTATTAACTGATGGTCTTCTGGTTGACTCCCACGCATATCTGCAAAAGGACATCCATGGTAGTAAGTGCCCAATACTCCAGTCTTTCTCACAGACTGGCATAGGTCTGCGCAAGACTACCTTTGAAGGTGGCTCAGAAACTACAACTAATGCAGAATGCAGCAGCTAGACTGGTGACTGGGAGCGGCTGCCGGGACCATGTAACACCAGTCCTAAAAATCTATACTGGCTCCCAGTATTTCTGAGCACAATTCAAAGTGTTGGTGCTGACCTTTAAACCCTAAACGGCCTCAACCCTGTATACCTGAAGGGGCGTCTCTATCCCCAATCGTCAGCTCTGACACTGAGGTCCAGCTCTGAGGGTCTTCTGCTGGTTCCCTCGCTACAAGAAGGGAGCCATTCTCGGCAGTGGTGCCCACCCTGTGGAATGCCCTCCCATCAGATGTCAAGGAGATAAAGAACTACACAATTGCATGGCCTCATCAGCCAAAAACCTTGCAGAAAAGAAACATTTTTACCCAAAGTGCTTACAGATAATCAGCAAAGATGCCTCTTTGATGTGCTTGGTGAAGCTGTTCCCAAAAAGAGGTCCTGCAACCAAGATGGTTTCAAATCCTTGGGATAATTGCTTTATGTACCAGCCATTGCACAAGCCACAATGAATTTTACAGGAAGATCAAATAAAAGGATTTCATAACACCCATAAAATCACACAAGCCTTAAAAAATAAGAACACAACAGTTCATAACAAATTGCTAAATACCATTTACTAATATCCAGAGGAGCAGCAACTGTCTGGTGTACAATGTAGGACAGGTAGTACCACTGAATCTAAACGAAGAAGCAGGCTGCTTTGTGGGCTGATTGGGTTACAGTTCTTCAACTTACAGTTCCAGTTACCCCAAACTAGACCCAATAAAAGAGTAAATGGGCTTCATATTGCGTTCTTTATGGTTGACTCAGTCCCTCCCAGAGGGGCAGCTGGGCCCACTGGAGGGCGAGGTGGTGGAAACTACAGCATGTTTCTCCTTGCTCTCTCTCTCCTTGCAGCGTGAATGAAGTTTGCAAGAAGTCTTTAGTCCTGAAGTTCACAAAAGGGCAGCTTCTGCAAAAGAAGGAACAGGGCTTTGGAGCCACGGCTACTTGTAGCTCCTTAAACGTGAGTCCTTGTGTTGCTTTCATTGCCCCCACCCCACTCCTTGCCCTTGCCCACTATCCATCTTGGAAATGGTGGCAACAGCAAGTGCTTATTCTAAGCCTCAGCCAGGGCTGGTTCACTGTAGACCAGGAGCAGCCAAAGGGCAACTCCTCCCCTAAAAAGTAGAGACTGATTGGATGATTTGAGGTGCCCTTTGTCAAGATACCCCAAGTCCATCATACATAAACCTTGGAAGTGCCTTTAACATCCCACTTCTCTCTCTTTCAGCAGCCTCAGAAGTCCAGCCACCAGGGGAACACAGGCCCCATGGCGACACTGTCCTATATCCTGGAAGGCATTATCAATGAAATGCAAGAACTTCCAAATGTAAGACCTTTTTGCCTGTGAGGTTTGATTTTGCCTCTTCTGGCTCTATGTCATGCGCAAAGGCAAGGGGGCATTATCCTTTCCATATACCAGGAGAGCTAGATCCTTGAGAAATCCTTGCCTCATATCAGGATTGAGCATTTGAGGGCAATCTTTCTGCTATAATTATTTTGAGGATGTTGCCTCCTCACCTCCTGCCAAACTCTACTCCACGAGTTGTGGCCTCAGTCTTTGACAGCTCACATTCTGTTTAGTGGGGTGTATGAAAAGTGTTGTGCATCAGAATCATACATCAAAATGTATTATTGGTGTTAGCAGCTTTCAAACGTGATCAGAAAAATTCTCATGGAGGAAAAGAGAGAGAGGTCGATCAGTGGCTGAAAATCAGGCCAGAAGAGGAGAAGCCCAGGCCAGGGAGCTAGTGCCATCAGCCCCTGAAATTGGCCTGATAATATTTTGTTCCATTTGTTGGTGTTAACTGCTTTCATATTTTAAACCCTGGACTGCCTTGGATTCTTTGGCAAAACGGTGGTGTATAAATGTCTACCTCTGGACGCCAGTTGCTGGTGAGAGGGTGGTTGCCTTCCTGGCTGAGCATGGGGGGAAACATAATGCTTTATATCCTGCCTTCCTGCAGCAAGCACACCACAGTTTCCTAAAAAGATGGGACCTACCTTTGGCCTGGTCCAGTGTGGCTGCTCTTGCATTCTTGAAATAGTGAAATGACTGTTGAGAAATGATGAGGAACAGTTGAAGGAGCTGTTGGAAAACTCCCTGCCTGCAAACCCCTGGAACTCCGAGCATCCTCCAGTGTGCACAGCACTGGAAAAGACATCTCCCTTCTTCTCCAGGGCGCTCAGTGACATATATCAGCTTGATATATGCACACAAATCTTCTGGCATAACACAACAAGAAGAGTGAGACATCATAGATCTAACCTACTATTTATTTACATACTATGTTCAGACTACAGCATAATGGCAACCGTTCTCTTCAGCTCCGAGAGAACAACAAAAGTGAAAGTACATTACAAAGCACATACAACGGAAGAGAGATGAAGCTTATTCCGTTCCCAGTCTTCTCAAACAGGTGTGTGATTCACACCAGTCACATTTTGCGGCATCAGCTGCATTAGCTGGGCATGTTTAGCCTGGAAAAGAAGAGACTGAGAGGAGGTTTCTGAAGGGCTGTCACATGGAGGAAGGTGCAAGCTTGTTTTCTCCTGCTCTGGAAGGCAAGACTTGAACCAATGGTTTGAAGTTGCAGGAAAGGAGATTCCAACTAAAGATACGGAAAGACTTTCTGACAGTCAAGAGCTGTTTGACAGTGGAACAGACTCCCTTGAAAGGTTGTGGACTCTCCTTCCTCGGAATGGCTCCAGTCCCCCTTTTGAGGGAGACAGGTTTCATTATCTGCCCTCTCTCTGTGGCAGGTGAACAAAGCAATGGCTTTAGCAGGGTTTGTTTGTCTTAATCCCTCCCCCCCCCCCGCAAGTTGTTGTATCCGTCCCTGGTAATTTAAGGGAGGGCGGTATATTAAGAAATAAAAGGGATGCTCACATTCTTTCCCGGTTTACCTCTGCCAGACATGTTACTTCCACAAGCCTGTTAACAGGAAGCGTGTCAAAAATTATCACAAGATCATCAGCCAACCAATGGACCTGCACACCCTGCGCCAGAATGTCCGTAAGCTCTCTTACCAATCAAGTAAAGAATTCCGAGAGCACCTGGAGCTGATTGTGAGGAACAGTGCCACATTCAATGGTGAGAGTTAATTCTTTCTTTCTTTCTTTCTTTCTTTCTTTCTTCTTTCTTTCTTTCTTTTTCTTTCTCTTTTTTCTTCTCTTCTTCCTCCTTGCATGAAGTGTCCCAGCCTTAAAATACAGTCATGGCAACTGGGGCAGTGACCTGGTGCTCTTTTTGATGTTAAGGGAAGAGGGGGAACAGGCTAGGCAAAGGGCAGCTTTTAAGTATTCATCCTTTTTAAAAAACAAAACCCCCAATATTTTATTTTCCCAATTTTTCATTTTACAATGTTTCTAACAACAAAAATTAAATATAAACAAAAATCAATGTTTACTTCGAATTCCCTCCTCTCCTCTCTACTGTTCCTTATTTCATGTCAAAGACTTACTGCATAACCAATTCCAACCTATTTATAAATTTTATCTTTTTACTTTCTATAAGTTATTTTTTACTGCTCGTGTTTACATCAATCCTGCTGAAGTTTTTAATTGTTTACAATTTGTCTTCACATATTCAACAATCCCCCCCTCCCCAATTCTGTTTTTAAAAAGTCTCTGATCTTGATCTTTTATTCTTCCAGTAAGTTTCGCCATCTCTGCATATCTCTGTAAGGCTACCTTGTGCTGGGGAATTTCCTTCTGATGCTCACCTACTTTACACTGTGACCTGCTTTGTTCTTTAAACCCTCTGGTGTTCGTCCTGTCTTCACTAGGTGTCCAATTGTTTCCCTGACGGATGGCCTTATATATTTGTAAGTTGCCTGCATGCTACCCTTTGCAATTTCCTGGTTTCCTTTGCTCTTGGTTTGACTGTTTCTCTTTCCCTTGTCTGATTTATCAACTGGACCTGCTAAGAAAAACCCTCATCTATCTTGCCTTGAGTGATTTTCAGTTAGAACTGAACTAGTCCTTCTGGACTACCAAGGAAGAGTTGTGATACCTGCTCCTTCGCTGCATATTTCCTCTGGGGCCATGATCTCCCAGCAGCTTGGGGACAGTGGGAATGGAGCAAAATAAAAGTGTTGCTTTGATGGCTGCTTCTCAATTGCCATCGCACTGTGGAG
>OFHU01003792.1:0-123441 GCA_900245905.1 Lacerta viridis | reverse complement strand
CAGAACATCTGGAAGACATCAGGAATTCTAGGGATGCATTCCCATCCATTCTGCTCACAGAATTCAGCACTCCTGCTGACAAGAACCTGTGTTTGATCACCATCTAGGTCAGGGGTCTGCAACCTTTAAGACAAAAAGAGCCACTTGGACCCGTTCGAAGAGAAAAAAAAACTGGGAGCCGCAAACCATTGCAAACATTTAAAACAATATTAAACACTGCATATATTTAAAACAAAATAAAATTTCTTTCCAGTAGCACCTTTAGAGGACCAACTAAGTTTGTTCTTGGTATGAGCCTTAACTGCATATATTGTTTCTTGGTATGCATAACCATATGCAAATAAGGCCGTTCAATGCCTTTTGAAAGCCCTAGCAAACAACACAAAACAACACTAGCAAACAACACAGCTCCCCCAAATGCAGTATACCCCAATTGCAGATGCTGCTTGAGTCACACAGAGGCTCCCCCAAGCAACCAACAAATGAAATAACAATTAACAATATTAATGTTACCAATAATTAGTAATACAAGTAAGAGGTCTCAACGAACCTTTCGCTTCTGGAGACTCCCCTGTGTTAGGCAACTAATTAAATAGCATTAAGAACGGTGATATAATAAGGAAGAGGACCAGCAAATTTTTGCTTGATGGCAAAATGCCCAGAGACTCCCACCCCAACCCCATGTTAGGCAACACTAAATTAAATAACTAAGCAGGGCCCAGTATGGTTTTCAAAACTGGATGGGAGACGTGTTGAAATACTTGTATTGCCGGGGGTTGGCTAGGGACCCTCGGGTGTCCCTTCCAACTCTACAGTTCTATGATTTATAACAATATAAGCAAAAGGGTGAGTGCGTTTTCACTCAAGGCCAGTGCATGCCCCCTTAAAAACAAACAACAACAACACACCATCAAATCCCACTATGGCGCTTATAGACAATTTCGTTGTTTCACACAAGAGGACAATGACAATTAAGATTTATTCTATATTCAATTAGTAACAACTCACGCCTTTAGTCCTTTGCAGGTTGCATAATCGGTTATGCTGCTGTTGTAAGAAAAATCTGCCCTTATTCCCTTATTTTATGGGATACACAAGACCTTGCAAAGTCCTTTGCAGGTTCTCCATTGGTAGGAGTAAAAAACAGAGGCCAACCAGAGAAGATTGAGAAGCAAAGCAAGCATGCTTATTATAAGGACATTTTTTAAAATCCCCTGGAGTCTAGCCCACCCCCAGAAACATCAGTCACGGAAGAGGTGTAACCCAAGCTCATCACCCAGAAAAGGCCTTTATCTATGCCTCTTCTCAGTAGCCTGGCCATTCCTTTGAGATGGTAATCTTCTTTAAATTCCTGGAACAATTAAATCCCTCACCCCTCCTTCCCTGCAGAGACCCATTTGGTAAACACTTTGGTAATTTTGTGACGGTGTGAGACCTGTCTGCCTCAGACATGTGGGCTGCAAACTTACCCGAAGTAAGTCCCATGGAGCGCAATGGACTTACTTCTGAGTAGACAACTTCAAGATGCAACACCTCTCGGAAGTGAAAAATGCGAGCGACCGCGTCTACTCAGGAGTAAGAGCCCTGATAAATGGAACTGACTCCCAAATTGCTTTTGTTTTCATCGCTACAGATTTATTTGGGGCCTCCTCCACGTCTGCACTTCTCCCCAGTGATTATGAAATAAACGAGGGTTGAGGGGGGGACGCCTGTTGCCCTTAACCCGAAGAGCCACCAAAGACAACGACCGGCTCCCAACACACACACGTACACCCTGCTCTAGACCATTTGCTGGCTTTACCTCTGATTTTCCACTTCATCCTCCCCCCCAACAACACACACACATCCAGACAGGCCCCGCTTCTCTTACACATTTTTTTTAAAAGAGGGACCTTGTTCCTCTCGCCCTCGCCCACCGCCCGCCGCACCCCTGGCCCAGCCCGCAGCTCCTACCTCGTCGTCATCGCCTCGACCAGCAGCATCTCCATGCCAGCAGCAGCACCCAAACCTCTGGGACATGGCGCAAGGAGGGCAAGCTGCTGCTGTCTGCTGCTGCGCCTGCGCTGGCATAAACGAGGCACGGCGCATGAGCCTTCAGCCTTGGGGCGGTCCGCTGCCAGCTGGAGGGCAGGCCGCCGCCCGGCCAGCTGCGAGTAAGAGAGGAGGGTGCAGCCGGCTGGCACTGACGAGGCGGTCACCGCCGGCCAGCTGGAGAAGAAGAGGAGGAGCACGCCGGGGCAGCCGGTGGAGCCGCGGCAAAGGTGTGAAAGAGCCGCATGCGGCTCCGGAGCCGCGGGTTGCTGACCCCTGATCTAGGTACTCAAACCTCCAGCTATGCAAGCTGAGCTCGTACCCACAAAAAATCATCTTCTGCACCTTGGGGTCACCTTCTTTGCACTCAGCACTGTACAGAGACCATCTGTTGTAGTATTGGGTCATAAAACCTTTGATCCATGTGGTGCTGCTGACCAGCACTGCAATCAATCACCTTTACAATCTTCTCCGATCAATGGCGCCAGCACACTTCTCGCTGCACTCTGAGCGTCTTCAGTAGCAGAGTAAAATGCACGAGGGATGGCTTGTTTAGGTCTGCTTCTTCGTGGTGTCTTGAAATAACTCGACAGACACCAGTGCTACTAAACTAACGTAGCTTTATTTAGTAGCACACACACAAGTCACAAAAAGGAGCTAAGGGGAAAGTGAAACCAAACCTTCCCTTTTCTAGACAAAGGAAAAGTGCCCGTATTACTGTGGGCAACGGTCCAGGATCAGGAACGCCTCTTGCATCATTAACTCTAAGATGCCAGAAAACCTGACACCCCCCTGCTTGTTTCGCAATCCTAGTGGCTTTATAACATATTATTTCACTCCAACATTTTAACGCATCACAGAAAACTTCATTTTCTGGAAACTTAAGGGCTTTGTGAATCCATCGCCAAGATTCTTTTCTCTAGGACAATACTTCAGCTTGACCACATTTGTTCCTAACGCTCTCTGCACATTTTTAACCGAATATCCAATGTTTTTGCTCGTGCATTAATTGACCGGATTCAGCCAACTTTTCAGGCATGGCTGGTTTATTCCGCATAATTGAGTATGGGCGGTAACACTTCTCACACACTTCCTTGCACTAGGCACTTGTAGAATTCAAGCTCTCGACAAATTTATGAAAGACACTTAACTCTGCCTCAGTTTGACGAATAGAGCAATTAAACCTCTGTTTTTTGACCTCCTAGCCAATTACAGAACCTTCCAAATTTTTATCACTATTCCAGAATCTTTAGCCCAATCCAGCATCAAGCCCAACATTGAAGCTGTTTCATCAACCTTGGGCTGTCAGTGTGAGGCTAAACTTCTCTTGGTCTCTCTTGTCAATATCTAAGAACCCTTTCAAATCCATTCCTGCTGTCACACTAGGCTTTGCTGCCCTCTTGCTTAGCAGATGACTGCAAATGCAATATCGGGTTCTGCTCCATTGCGAAGGAAGATAGAGGCAGGCTTTCCAGAAGCAGATTGATTTTAATACTCTTGGTTCTCAATCTCTCTCTTTTCAAACAGACTGTTTTCATTTACAAAAACCTGTTTTCTCATGGTTTCTTGCACCTTTACAGTCTGCCATATTGAATTTCCTGAGCAATGATCATCTTTGCGACTCTGGTTTTAAACACCAAAAACTGCATCTTGGTCTCTGTGAATATGAACCCTAGATATATGTTCACAGGAACCCAACTCCTTGATTTGAAGTGGCTGCCTCAGCTTACTTCGCAAACTCCTTGCACCTGTTTGTTTGTACTGGCCACTAGCACCAATGTTCATGCGACAAAGATCAGGGCCATTCTTGTTGCTGACCTGTCCCTTTTTGATGTACAAACAGTTGTCCACACGGCTTTCCCTAAAACCTAGCTTCTCCAACGCTTGGTCGAGAACACTGATTCCGTTCTCATGGACTGTTTGAGACCATAAATTGGACAGGTGTGCCTCCTACCAACTGGCCTGTCGCACTCAAACCCGAGGAGGGTAGCATTATAGATTTCCTCCTGCGCGGTGCCATTTAAGTAGGCGACATCAATATCAAAATGAGCAGCTTCCGCGCACTCTCTGTGCTGCTATATCAGAAGCAATCTCATTGTTCACTAGACGGACGTGGGTGCATAGACTTGTTGAGTAGTGCACTCCTGCGCCTGGCTGAAACCTCTTGCCACCAAGTCTACCTTAAATTGTGGCTCTCCACTTGCAGGGTGGTTTAATCTATAGACCCACGACAGCTCACAGCTTGCTAGTCAGCTGGTAGAGTTGTCAGCTGAAACTCCAAGAGATTCATGGCCTAGCTAATTCTTCTCCATCTGCTTGTTGCCACTTGCTGGACTCTGCCTGAGGTAATTTCTGCACCTCAGCCAAAGCTTTCCCGGTTTGCATTTAGCAAAACCGGCCCAAACATTAGTGGCTGGAACTTGTCAGGAGGGTTTTTCCTTTTTAGTGCGCTTGCAACACCGCGGCACCACCAGTGACTCGCCCCCTGACCCAGACATGCTAGACTCAGCTTGAGAGTCCCTGGCGTCTGGTGGACCATCAAGCGACTTGCCGCGCTTGGTATGTCCACCTGGACTGGGCTTCCCTGTTGGGGACCTTGGAGACCTACTTCGCTTGTTCTCCTAGCTACATTCTGCGTGGATTGATCGCTGGGTGCCTCTGCTGAGGATTCTGCCATGTCACCTTGTCTTTTAGGGATTGCGCCCGCTCTGTTAACTGGACACCCTTGGCGTCCGCTGTTTCTGGCGAGACGCCCCGGCCTTCGACGATCATCACCTACCCGGCATGGCTTGTTGACCTATACCTTCTGGACCACCTACGCAGGCGTAAATAGGTACTATGGCTCTGAATGCTTCAAGAATCAATACCGACTCGAAATGTGCGATCTGTTAGCGCACTTCAGGATTTTCCATGAATCCTCTTCCTACCTTGCTACTCAATCAAGAATCTGAGTCGATAGCGGACCTCCTAGTGCCTGTAATTATCACCCGGTGGATGTTTGAGACGATCGCACATCTGGAGAGGCCGAACAATTCCGAGCTTTTGAAACGGTGCTACTTTGAGCGCTGGACTAGAAAAACCATCTTTTTGTGATCTTGGGATGCCCTTTTCTATGCAAAAATGTCTGGGGATTTATGAACCCAAGCCTCATGCCGCCGAATTACAAATTGACCTTGGGCTTCTTTCCATATAGTAGAAAGTAGGGCATGGTCCCTATCAAGAACTGTATGGTTCCTGTTAAGAGTGTTGGCAACAGTTCTCCAAGCTTAACCAATAGTATTTTGACAAGGCTGAATCAAACATAAGAGCATCGAACTGCTTCCTGTAAGTGTTTCTTTCCTCCTCTCTGGAAAACACCATTCTCCTTGAGGAGAATAAGGAGCAGTTTTTTCTATGCTTGATACTTGGCACGAAAGAAATTCCTGCGCTTAGATGCAGTAAATTCTGTGCCTTCTGTCTGTTAAACGCTTTTCACCCGGGTGTTCAAACTCCAGCTCTTACTGCTTTCAACCCATTTTTAATCTCCTTCGCTGTTCTGCCCCTTTGTCTTTGAGCGCTGGAAAATCCAACCTGCGCGAGAGAAATCATCCAGTTATGACAAGAACTAGTGGAGATATACCCATGCTTTGGCACCGCCATGGGACCAACAGAGACCCGCTGGACAAGCTTTCAAAAACTTGCTTTGGTCCACCCTATCAGACGGTGGGTAACTACAAGAATGCACTTGGCTCTTTTACAAGCTCTGCAGTCTAGAAAACTTGGAAGCACTCCTTCATTTTACAACCATTCAGGTGCACTCTACCTGTTTGCGCATGTATTTCCAGTTCGCATGCGAGAATCTGCGTGCCATAATTGCAAACACTGATCATGCGTAGGGTTAAGTTGGCATTACTGAGCTTGTGCCTCCTCACACGTCCATCTCACCTGTTTTTCAGCACCCTGCGCCCTCTCAGAGACACTATTGTCAGTTTCCAGTATATAAACCCCATTCATGGCCTTTCACTGGACCACTGCTCCCCACCTTTAGAAATTTGGGTTGCATAACCTTGGTTGCCAAACTGACCAGATAATCTGCCATGGTCTAAAGCTGAAACAGAAAGTAAGTCATATTTTCAATTACCATCTAAACATACCATCAAATGTCATCATTAAGACAAAGGCATGAAAGCAACACCGCTTTTGGTAACAGATCTTGTAGTTTGCCATTCAGCCAAAGTGACGTGTAGTCACATCTTGGTGGCCTGCAGTTTCCGCAACTGACTGCCAGGTGGCGCTAGATGTCTGCTGGCCCACTGTCGATGATCCAACACAGTTGGGGTTAGCAACTGTTTTTCCAACAAAAGCATATGCAAGCTGGCTTTGCAGTGGGCTTCCAGCTCCTCTCTGCTTCCTCTGGAAGGTCCTTCTCTCCCAACGAACGTGGTCTCTCGACCTTTCATCTCCCGGTTCCGTCCATGCGAAACCACAAGCCTTGCAAGTACAGCACTGACGTACAGCTCTGTAACCACTCCCGTACTGCTATGATCATGAGTTGCAGGACACTTACAATTCACCTTGGCCTGCCAAACCAGACTTAAACAGAGCTCTCCAAGGTGTCTTCTTCAGCTCCTGAGGCGTTGGGCAAGAAAAGCAAACCCACCCCCCTCTAAACAGCTCTCCTCCGTTGTACTCTCTGCCCCTCCGTGCCTTTTCATCCTTAACGCAGCTACACTCCAAAAACACTTACGTCCAGATCTTCAAACTGGTCTGCACGGCAGCATGGACTCCAGCGTAAGGGAAAAGTTTCATACTGGGGCCTCTAATTGACCCGCCTCAACAAAGGATACTGACCTTTTGTGTTCCTCCTGTGAACAGGAACACTTCGCAGTGTCTCAAAACCTCCGGTTCTGAAAAGTGCCAGCATTTTGGAGACATGTTGACACACACAGCCTAGCCACTCTGGTAAAACACGCTAAGCTCAAAACGCCAAGCTGCCCTCTCGTTGCATGAATATTTCGGCACGCCAGCCAAGAACGGCTCTCTGGACACACACGCTGAAGAGACCGCCCAAATTTGCGTGGGTATTAGTAGCAGCGTCTATGTGCACCATCTGCTCTTTCTCTATGCCCATGGACTATTGTGAGCAGTAGCCCTCTGGTCTTTTCTTAGAATCATAGAATCATAGAGTTGGAAGAGACCACAAGGGCCATCCAGTCCAACCCCCTGCCAAGCAGGAAACACCATCAAAGCATTCCTGACAGATGGCTGTCAAGCCTCCGCTTAAAGACCTCCAAAGAAGGAGACTCCACCACACTCCTTGGCAGCAAATTCCACTGTCGAACAGCTCTCACTGTCAGGAAGTTCTTCCTAATGTTTAGGTGGAATCTTCTTTCTTGTAGTTTGAATCCATTGCCCGTGTCCGCTTCTCTGGAGCAGCAGAAAACAACCTTTCACCCTCCTCTATATGACATCCTTTGATATATTTGAACATGGCTATCATATCACCCCTTAACCTTCTCTTCTCCAGGCTAAACATACCAGCTCCCTAAGCCGTTCCTCATAAGGCATCGTTTCCAGGCTTGACCATTTTGGTTGCCCTCCTTGGACACGTTCCAGCTTGTCAGTATCCTTCTTGAACTGTGGTGCCCAGAACTGGACACAGTATTCCAGGTGAGGTCTGACCAGAGCAGAATATAGTGGTACTATTACTTCCCTTGATCTAGATGCTATACTCCTATTGATGCAGCCCAGAATTGCATTGGCTTTTTTAGCTGCTGCATCACACTGTTGACTCATGTCAAGTTGTGGTCTACCAAGACTCCTAGATCCTTTTCACATGTACTGCTCTCAAGCCAGGTGTCACCCATCCTGTATTTGTGCCTTTCATTTTTTTTGCCCAAGTGTAGTACTTTACATTTCTCCCTGTTAAAATTCATCTTGTTTGCTTTGGCCCAGTTGTCTAATCTGTTAAGGTCATTTTGAAGTGTGATCCTGTCCTCTGGGTATTAGCCACCCTCCTAATTTGGTGTGTGTATGGGAAAACCCGGAAGATGGGAACGAGGAGATAGTGGCATGCATTCGAGTTAGTCCCATGTCCGGGCCACGCCCCAAACTCAGACCTTTGAGTGGATGTCCCTTTAAGAAAAGAGAGCTGGGCTGTCCACAGTTGTTTCTCATCAAAATCAAGCCCTCAATAAAGGCAGGCTTGTGGGGACAGAAGAGAGCCTCACCCAGGACCAGAGTGCTGTATGCGTCTTGGCGGATGACCTGAGGGCCTCCTGAAAGCAGATGATGTTTGTATGTATGTTTGTTTATTCTGTATTAGTTTTGTAATAAAGCTGTTTTGTTCCCCCCTTCTACCTCTGCATTCCTTTGGTCCTGATATCCTCAGCTACCTTTTTGGCAGAACAACTTGGCGCTGTGAGCAGGATATCAGGACAATGTTTTGGTGGAAGTGGGGAACCACTGAGCAAAGTGCTGGCGAGAGCTATGTTCCTGGTTGGCCCAGCACTAGTGTCTGGGGGCCAGTGGCTCAAATGTTGAACCGGCTGACGCCACCGGTTTCTTGGGACTCTGAGCTGGAAGAGTTTGGAGGTCCTACTCCTGATGCTGTACTCAAGTGTCTGCAGTTGGCAGAAATAGAAAGAGGGGGGCATAAGGCAGTAACAGGGCTGGGATGGGTCCTGCTTACTGCGCTCCGTGAGATTTGGGAACAGTTGGAGGCCACTCAAGGGAGGGTGCGCCAGCAAATGGAAGAGATAGCTGTTTTGAAGGATCAGAAGGCTCTTCTAAGGGAGGCGCTGGAAAGTGCAAAAGAAAGAGGGGATGTAGCAGAAGGGCGGGCCACTACTATGGCCGTTCGGTTTGCTAAGTTAAAACACCGCCAGCAGGCAAGGAAAGGGATTATCCCCAGCCCACATAAAGTGCGGACTTTGGTTGCCTCTAGGGATTGGAACCCTGAGACTTGGGATGGGGATATCTGGGATTCAGATGAGCATGATGAGTGTGAATGGACTGAGGAAAGTGATGAAGGCACATGGGTGGCTGCAGCACGGCCGCTAATTACTAATAAGAGCAAAGGACCACCTGGTAACCCACAGGCTACTCAAACAACTAGGATTGTTAGAGGCTACACCCTGCAGGAGTTAGCTAACGTAGCAAGAAATAATAGGCAAAATCCAGGGGAAAGACTGAGTCAATGGTTGGTGAGACTGTGGGACCAAGGAGCTAGCAGTATTTACTTCACTGCAGGTGAATTAATTAAATTGGGCACATTGACCAGGGATACAATGCTTAACCAATACCTACGTACCCCTAACCCTGGTGCCGCTGCATCTCTGTTTGAGTGGGTTGTGCATGCGGTCTGGACTAGATATCCTGCCGCAATAGACTGGGAGGAACAGATGCCCCTATGGCATACAATTGATGAAGCAGTAGAGCAGTTGCGAGGGATGGCTATGCAGACTGGACTCTACTTGCAAGGGTTTGCAGGGCCTGATGTTCAGCGTTTTACTGCAGGAATGAGAGCACGTGTAATGAATGGCGCCCCTCCCCACATGCGAGGTCTCCTGTTAGCATTGCTTGGGCCTGCACAGGGCATAGCAGTGGGGGAGGTGGTTGTGTTGTTAAGTCAACTAGGAGAGGTCCACAGAGAGAATGTCACCAAACCCCGGGCACGTGCAGCAAGGGAGGGGGAGAAGTTTCAACAAGTCAAGTCTAGGCAAGCCAAGAAGCCAGCTGATAGGGTGACACGGAGGCAAATGTTTATGGAGCTTCTCAAGGCAGGAGTGCCTATAGTGGACATTGACGGTATTGCAACAGCTGAATTATATAAAATGTGGAAGCAGAGGTGTGCTGATAGTCGCAAGGAGACAGACAGCAGTCCTCAAGTGAGGGGAGCCACCCCAACCGCCCCACGGAGGAGGCATTCTATCCCCCTTGGAAGGGGACCCAGGGGTGGGAGATACCTCAGCCCAGGGATAAGGGGGGTGGCAAGACTCCGGAGGTAAGGCTAGAAAAGGCAGCCATCCCCGGAGATCAGCGCCCTCATATACCCCTGACCATATATTGGTCTCGAACATCAGGACCTACTGAAGAGGAAGTTCAGCAGGGCTTAACTGTTTTGAGTGACCACATGAAAGCCCGAGGTTGGGAGATTAATCCAAAAAAGGTTCAGGGACCAGCACAGCAAGTGCAGTTCCTAGGAGTGATTTGGGCAGGACCTGTACGACATATTCCTGAGAAAGCCCTCAATGTAATTGCCACCTTGCAGGCTCCGCGCTCTAAAGAAGACGCTCAATGGCTGGTGGGGTTGATGGGTTTTTGGAGGCAGCATATTCCCCATTTTACTGAGGCCAATTTACAATGTAACAAGGAAAAAGGCCCACTTTGAATGGGGGCAGCTGCAAGGAAAAGCCTTAGCTGACGCCAAAGCCGCAGTAGCGACTGCCATGCCGTTGGGACCCTATAAGGAAGGGCAACCTTTTGAATTGCAAGTGTCAACAAATAAGGAAATTGCTCTCTGGAGTTTGTGGCAAAGGGGCCAGACAGGGAAGCGGGTTCCTCTGGGATTCTGGTCCAGGAAATTGCCCACTGCATCATATACTCCTTTTGAAAAACAGCTTCTTGCCTGTTATTGGGCTTTAGTAGACACCGAACGCTTAACTGGGCAAGACCCAGTGGTGCTGAGACCTGCTATTCCAATCATGGCATGGGTTCAGGATGAATCCGTGAGCCCCAGAGTAGGGCGAGCCCAGCAGTCTTCAATTGTTAAGTGGAAGTGGTACATTGCTGATAGAGCAAGGGCAGGGCCTCAGGGAGTCAGTGCATTACAGGAGCAGGTGCTAGCACTGACGCCTACAGGAGAAGAGGTGCAGGAGAGTTCTATTGTCGGACTGGGTAAGTCCCCAGCGACGGAGGCACCCCCATACAAACAGGTTACTCACCGGGAAACCTGGTTCACGGATGGGTCAGCTAAATATGAAGGAAATGAAAGGGTGTGGCGAGCTGGTGCCATTAATCCTAAAAGACAGGTTACTCTGACCCATTCAGGAAAAGGTAAATCTAGCCAATATGCTGAATTGATGGCAGTGTTAATGGTAGTTGAGCATGCCGTGGAGCAAAAGTCAGAAGCTGTATATGTGTATACTGACTCATGGGCTGTGTATAGGGGCTTAACTATGTGGTTCCCAAAATGGAAAAAGGATGGCTTCTGCATTCATAACAAGCCTTTATGGGGCCAAGAGCTTTGGAAGCAGTTGGATCAGTTACTTCCACGAATACAGGTGCATGTTGGCCATGTGGATAGCCATGTATCCGGGACGCCTGAGGCTTTGTATAACCAAGCAGCAGATCACCTGGCTAAAATAAGAGCAGCTAGACCCGATCAAGAGCTGGAGGACGAAGAACTGGTGGTCCTGGCTCGATGGGCTCATGAGAAATCTGGGCACTTGGGTGCCAAAGGTATACGAGAATGGGCATTAAGTAGAGGTATTCCTTGTTTGGTGGATGCAGCTGCCACCTGTCAAGTCTGCTCTCAGGTAAAACAACTACCTCTGGTGAAGACCCCGATGGGGAAATTGTATAGGGGAAGTGGTCCAGGACAGATCTGGCAAGTAGACTATATAGGACCCTTACCTACCCACACATTAAAGGGGTGGGGGAAGGTATTTGAGCAAGCTGAATTTGAATTGAATAATCCTTGTGTGCTGGACAAATGCCTTTGCAGCAGATGATCTCACGAGGAGCATTCTTACCGGTAACCCACCTCAAGGTATGGAAGGTCCAACCGTACGGTAGGCTACCCCTCCGGGCAATGCCTGATAGTGCGGGGGCAGATCTCATCACGCCTGAGGAAGTAGTGATACCAGCCGGAGGGCAGGTAACAGTACCCTTAGGCATAGGGATCGCAGTGCCTCCCGGTACATATGGGCGAATTGCACCACGGTTTGAGCTGGCCCTTAAAGGTGTCCAGATATTAGGAGGGGTGGTGGATACTGGTTACCAAGGTGAGATAAAAGTACTACTGCATAATGTTGGCATGCAAGATGTGATTCTTCCCACAGGACAGCGAATAGCTCAACTGATTTGTGAAAAGATAAGAATGCCAACTGTCCAGGAAGTATCCAGTCCAGACCAGCCACCGAGCAGAGGTGGCAGAGAGGTTGAACCAACGGATTCAGCTTTTGTAGCAGGACAAAAGGTGTGGGTAGTGTATCCCAACCGGCCCAACCAACCAGGAGAAATCATTAGTAGGGGCCCAGGGGCCACCTATTGGGTGCTACTATCCCAAACCAGCACTCCAGTTTGTTTGGACTATGCTAAATTGAAGCGCAGGGAATAACTCATTTTCAGAGAACCAGAAGGATAAAGTTATGTTTTTGGTGCCATTTGGATAGAGCATGTTTCTGAGAAATGTTTTTCAGCTCCCCATTGGTGCCTTGACCTTAATGTTTATTATTTGGTATTAATTTTGTTTCTTTCATTTAGGATGACTAGTCTATTAAGTATCCCATAAGAACGTACACAAGCCTGTCTTGAGCGAAGATTCTGGATCAGCATGAACGACCAATCCTCACCAAAGGCAGCTGAAATGGGAATGGAGCGCAGTGACCCCAGCTAATCAGGACATAGGGAAAAACTCGAAACATGCCAAGGGGTGGAGTGTATGGGAAAACCCGGAAGATGGGAACGAGGAGATAGTGGCATGCATTCGAGTTAGTCCCATGTCCGGGCCACGCCCCAAACTCAGACCTTTGAGTGGATGTCCCTTTAAGAAAAGAGAGCTGGGCTGTCCACAGTTGTTTCTCATCAAAATCAAGCCCTCAATAAAGGCAGGCTTGTGGGGACAAGAAGAGAGCCTCACCCGAGACCAGAGTACGGCATGCATCTTGGCGGATGACCTGAGGGCCTCCTGAAAGCAGATGTATGTTTGTATGTATGTTTGTTTATTCTGTATTAGTTTTGTAATAAAGCTGTTTTGTTCCCCCCTTCTACCTCTGCATTCCTTTGGTCCTGATATCCTCAGCTACCTATTTGGCAGAACACTCAGCAGATTGCAGCATTGCAGAAACGAGTGGGGGATTTGGAAGCCTATGCAGTGAAGGTTAACGCCCGACTGGAAGAGAGGGAGAACCAACTGGCAGCGCTCCAGCAGAGGAATGGTGAGCTACAGACCCATGCCGACAGGCTCAGCGCGCGTCTGGAGGAACACAGGCAGCTGAGCCAGGGGGGGCAGAAGGCACCTGTTGGCCGTAAGTTGGGGGCGCTGGTGAGCAAGTTTGGTGGGGACCCCGGGAATTACTTGGATTTTAAGACTGAGATAAAGTATGCCCTGAAGCTGCAGGAGGCGGAGTTCACCAATGACAGGGAGAAAGTTGCATTTGTGATTACTCATCTGGAGGCGGAGGCCAGGGCATGGATCAGGCCTTTAATTGCATCAGAGGATGCTGCTCTGCAGGACCTTACGCAGTTTTTTGATGCTATGGATGCGATGTTCACATCTTCGGTCGAGAAAGATGTGGCCAGGCAGGAGCTGCTAGCGCTCAAGCAGGGAGCCATGACCGTGAGAGCTTATTGGTCAAAATTCTCGATGCTCTGCCATACCTTGCATTGGGATCTATCATCTGAACAGAGCCAAGCCATGTTCGAAGCAGGTCTCAATGAGGAAGTGAAGGACGAGTTGGCGCGTTGCCCTAAGCCGAAGGACATGAATGAACTGATGCGGAGCGCTCTCTCCGTGGGCATGAGGTTGGAGGAGAGGGCGCGTTTGAAAGGATCGCACAGGGCGGAGCGTTTCTTAAGCAACCGTATTCCAGGCAGTTTTGGGCATGCGCCCAGAGTACAGCAGCCGGAGCCAATGGAGATTGGGGGGGCGCCTGTGAAGCCGTCCCAGGGGCCTGGAGCGGGGCGCAAGGCTGAAGGCAAGGCCCCTCGGACGGGTCTCAAATGCTATGTCTGCTCCCAAACTGGGCATTTTGCGAGATCATGCCCGCAGAGGAGGGGGTGGCAGGGCATGGCAGGAACCGTTCAGCCTGAGGGGGAGAAGGTGGAACCACAGGGAAACGAGGCGGCCTGGCTGGAGAAAGGAGGGGCCAGCAGCCAGGCGGAACGGAAGTGAAGGTGCCCCGGCCAGAAGCGCCCAAGCCCAGCATTGTGGTTAAGGTGACGCTAGAGCTTCCCAATGGTCACCCCTTGGAAGTGGAAGCCTTAATTGACTCAGGTGCCAGTGCAATTTTTTCAGCAGAGACTTTGCCTTGGAGCATCAGTTGCATCTGCTTCCATTAGACTTTCCGTTGCAGGTGACGACCATCGATGGAAGGAAGTTGTTGGGAGGGGAAATTGCCCATCAAACCCCTCCAATGCGCATGAAAATAGGGAGGCATGCGGAAGTAATCGCTTTTAATGTCACCACCTTAGCAGGGCCGCCCATTGTACTGGGCATGAGTTGGTTAGATCTTCACGATCCGGTCGTGGCCTGGCACCAGAGGTCCCTCACCTTCGGATCTTCGCATTGCACGGAGAATTGCCTGATGGAGGTGGAATCGTCGGAGACGGAGGGAAGGATCATCGCCACGGTACGGTTTGAAGAAGTCCAGGTCCAGGGAAGAATTCCACCGCAATATATGAAGATTTCAAGGAAGTGTTCAGTGAAAAGGAGGCGGACAAACTGCCCCCCCATAGGCCGTATGATTGTCAAATTGAGTTGCTGCCGGGGGCAAAGTTGCCTGCAGGAAAGTTGTATTCCATGTCGGAGCAAGAGTTGCAGGAGCTGAAGGAATTCCCTCACACTGAACCTGAAAAGGGGATTCATACGAGAATCCCGAGCGGTAGGAGGAAGCCCAATCTTCTTCGTGGACAAGAAAGACACAACACAAAAAACGCCTTGTGTGTGTGACTACAGGATCTTGAATTCGAGAACGAAACCAACTGCCTTTCCCGATGCCCAGGATCGACGACTTGTTGGCGGCAGTGCGAAAAGGGAAAATCTTTACGAAATTGGACCTACGAGGAGCTTACAACCTCATAAGGAGATCAGAGAAGGGGATGAGTGGAAAAACAGCGATGTTTACACCCTTTGGCACCTACGAATACACAGTGATGCCTTTTGGCCTCCAAGCGGGCTCACACACACTTTTTCAAGCCTTTATGCACCATGTGCTGGGTCCCTCTTGTTGTACAGGAGCTGTGTCTGTTTTTTGGACGATATCTTGATTTATTCTAACAATGAGAAGCAGCATGAGCAGCATGTCAGACAGGTGTTGCAGAAATTGAAACAGCATCACCTGTATGCTCTAAACTGGAGAAATGCCAATTTCATGTCCAGCAAGTGGACTTTCTGGGGTACAGGGTGTCGGACAAGGGACTGGCAATGGACGGGGAGAAGGTAAAGGCAGTTTTGGATTGGAAAAACACCCAAGACCAGGAAAGATGTACAACGCTTCATTGGGTTCAGCAATTTCTACCGCAAATTCATCAGGAACTTTGCGCAGCTCACTAGCCCGATAACCGACACACGTTGAGTACTAAGAAGAAGTTTCAGTCAGTGGACGCCAGAGGCGCAGGAGGCGTTTGAGCAGTTTACGCAAGGTATTCGCGTCGGAAGAGCAGCTGCTGCACCTTGACGCTGAGCGGCCCATACGCATGGAGACTGATGCGTCGGACAGGGCGGTAGGAGCGGTACTGCTGCAGCAGGATGCATGCAGAAGGCGACTGGCGACCCTGTGCGTTCTTCTCGAGAAAACTCAGAGTAAATCGGAACGCAATTACACCATCTGGGACAAGGAGCTGTTGGCCATTGTAGCGGCGCTCAAGAGAAATGGAGGCATTTCCTTATCGGGAGCCCGTCACCAGATCCAGATCTACACGGATCACAAGAATCTCTGGAGTACTGGAGAACCGCCAGAGTGCTCAACCAGAGACAGCTAAGATGGGCGGAATTTTTTGCCGACTTTGATTTCAGGATACATTATGTCCCGGGGGACAAGAATGCGAGGGCGGACGCCTTGTCTCGCAAGCCGCGCAGTACCTAGAGGACGAGGGAGTGCCGGAGGAGAAGAAACATGTGATGCCACCCAGCCGATGGCAGTGCGCAGTGGAGCCAGGGATCAAGAGAGCTCTCATAGGGATCAAGAGTCTCTCATACGACGTCTAACTAGGGAAGATACGTTTGCGCAGCAGAAATTCACACAGAAATTCAACAAGGTACAGGTACAGTGGAAGACGAAGACTTCTTAGCTTAGCCAAGGATGAACTGTTGTTCTACAAGGGAGCATTATATGTCCCAGGGGATCATTTGAGGGCGAAGGTTCTCAAGCAACTACACGATAGTCCTTCGGCAGGGCACCCGGGACAGCGAAAGACCTTGCAGTTGGTCACCAGGGATTTCTGGTGGCCAGGAGTGCAGGAGGACGTCCAAGGCTACGTGCAAGCTTGTGAATTGTGTCAACGGGTCAAAAGTGACAATAGACCTCCTGCAGGGCTGCTGCATCCCATGCCCACCCCGGGGAGGCCATGGGAGATGGTGTCTATTGACTTCCTCACAGATCTGCCAGCGTCTAAAGGCAAGACGGCAGTGCTGATCGTAGTGGACATGCTCACCAAGATGTGCCATTTTGTGGCTTGTCCCAGGGCGGTGTCGGCAGAGGAGACCGCCAGGTTGTTTGTAGACCACGTCTTCAAGCTGCATGGAGTACCATCGAGGGTCGTGAGCGACAGAGGCCGCCAATTTACGTCGCGGTTCTGGCGCAAGCTCATGGAGCTCCTGGGCGTGGAACTCAACTTGTCGACGGCCAGGCACCCGCAAACGAATGGACAGGCAGAGAGGGCCAACGCTATTCTGCAGCAGTACCTACGTTGCTACGTTAGCCAACGACAGACGGACTGGTGGCCAAAGTTCCTAGCCTTAGCGGAATTTGCCTATAATAACTCAGTTAATGTTTCCACAGGGATGACACACCCTTTCTTGCGAACTATGGAGGGACATCCGAAGTCGTTCCCGAGGGGAGAGGATCAGGGCCCGAGCGTGCCAGCGGCAGAAAAATTTTGCGGAGGAGATGCTCCACCTGCACGAGCAACTCAAAGAACACGCTGGACAGGGCCAAAGAAGCCTATAAGAGGGCTTCGGATCAGCATCGGAGGGAGGGGGAGGTCATCAGGGTGGGGGACAGGGTGTGGTTGTCATCCAGGGGGGCTGCCCACCAGAAGCAGGTGCAGGAAGTTAGAGCACAGACGTTTGGGACCCTTCGAGGTAGTGGGCCAGGTCAATCCCGTAGCCTTCAAGCTGAGGTTGCCCGAAGAGACATGAGAATTCACCCCGTGTTTCACAGAGCGCTGTTAACACCATACAGGGAAGGGCACCCGTATCAGGGGGAAAGGGGGGTGTGACAATAGGGCATTCAGTGGAGGAGGTGGGGACAGGCAATGAGGCCACTGAGATCCTCGATTCCAGGTGGAGGGAAGGGCAGGTGGAGTACTTGGTGGCTTGGGAAGGGGAGGACCCCGAGAGCAACACATGGATGCGCGCCATGATAATAATATTCAGGAGGAATATCTAGTGCATGAGTTCCATGCCTTGTTTCCACATAAGCCCAAGCCGGCGAGGGGCTCGTGGGAGGAGGTCTTTGCTCCCACGGATGACAGTGAGGAAGAGTTTTGGGGTTTCCGGTCTGGTGGGGAGCGGGACGACACAGAAAGGGAGTCAGAGTGGGAAGATGAGGTCCCTGAAGGTAATGAGGTGGAGGGCGGGCTACCCATGGGTTTCCAAGACATCTTCGCCTCCACGGAAGACGAGGAGGAAGATTTTAGGGGTTTCCGGTATCGCCCCTCAGGGGGGAGGGGGCGAACTAACAGAGGGAAACGAGGGGGGAGTACAGCAGGTGAAGCCCAGAGCCTCGGGGGAGGAGGGGGGCTTTGAGGGGGGGTGGATGTCAGGAACCCCCCCTCAGGGCTGCTGGAGAAAGCGAAAGAGCATTATAATTACCGAGATCCTCCTAAGTTGTATTCCAGCGAAGAGAGTTCTGAAGGCGAGGATGCCTCCTTCTCCTCCTTCTCCCCCCCGCATTCCTCAAGTGGCGAGAGGCCAGCAGAAACAGGAAGGAGGGGTAGAGGCGAGGGGACGAAGCAGCCTCATGGCCGGGGGGAGAGCTGGGGGGAAGGTCAGATTCCCACGCTAAGAAGCAGAGAAGGGAGGCGTGCACATCGGATCCCACGCTGGTTTTGCTGGGCAAGGAACAGGAAGTAGTTATTCCTGGGATCTGTTTAGTCAGGGATGGAAGTGTTTCTTTTTGCTCTCACTGTACATATTTTGAGCACAATAAAGAACTTAGTTTAGAAGTTCCTGTGTCTTGGCTTCACTCATGAACAGCCACTGAACGTCCTTACAGTTTCCATCAGAATTTCACCATAGATGGCCCATCTCCCTTCCATATTTAGCTTTTTGACCGTCAACGCTTCTGTTGGTGAGAGCCACCTAGATGTTTTCCTCTCCAGTAAGTTTTTATATCTGTCCAACACTTCAAAGATCAACTTTTTTATCACATGATTTAAAAATCCTTTATGAACTTTCACCTTCTCATATCACAAGTAGGAATGCCACCCGTAAACCAACGTAAACCATTCTTCAGCCAACACAGACAGGACGCCTCATTTCCCCCCTTTTTAAAAAAAAGAAATTATATTAAATTTGCTTGGTAATCTAACATTATTATATATATTCTATGAAACAGAATACAAATCAAAATTCATTCATACTACAATGCATAACTACATAACATTAATATATATGGTTTCGGGGGGGGGGAGGTTCCATAACTAAATCAGTTCAAAGTGTCATCCGGTTTACCATCTTCTTTTTTTTCCCCTTCCTCCCCTCCCCTCCAACCCTCCCCCCTGGTCAAGCCTTCCTTCTTCAAAACTTTATCCATGTACACAGTCTATTCATTCAGCTTGTATGTTTGGGTTGGCTTCCCCCCTTTCTATCCAATTCCTGTAAAATGCCCATTTTTGTGATTCTTTGACATTTATTTTCCCATCTACCCTCTGCCCCAATCTGTGCAAATATTTCTGATTGTACATATTCGAAAACATAATCGTTCCATTTTTCCAAATTCCATTTAGCCTTTTCTTTCCACCCCAGTGCAATAACCGCCATTCCGGCTAGAATCATAATCTTATACAACTCTTGCATATTACTTCTTACTTTATTATTTCCCAATATTCCGGAAAAGAGCAAATCCCTATTAACTTCTATGTTCATTTGAAATAATCCAGAAATTACCTTTATAATCTTTTGCCAGTATTCCTTGACCAGATTGCATTCCCACCACATGTGGGCATATAATCCTTTTTCCTGACCACAATGCCAGCATTTGGGACTAAACCCTTTCACTATATATGTCATTTCTGCCTGAGTTCTTGTTGTTGTTGTCGTTCAGTCGTGTCCGACTCTTCGTGACCCCATGGACCAGAGCACGCCAGGCACGCCTATCCTTCACTGCCTCTCGCAGTTTGGCCAAACTCATGTTAGTAGCTTCGAGAACACTGTCCAACCATCTCATCCTCTGTCGTCCCCTTCTCCTTGTGCCCTCCATCTTTCCCAACATCAGGGTCTTTTCTAGGGAGTCTTCTCTTCTCATGAGGTGGCCAAAGTACTGGAGCCTCAACTTCAGGATCTGTCCTTCTAGTGAGCACTCAGGGCTGATTTCTTTGAGAATGGATAGGTTTGATCTTCTTGCAGTCCATGGGACTCTCAAGAGTCTCCTCCAGCACCATAATTCAAAAGCATCAATTCTTCGGCGATCAGCCTTCTTTGATGGTCCAGCTCTCACTTCCGTACATTACTACTGGGAAAACCATAGCTTTAACTATACGGACCTTTGTCGGCAAGGTGATGTCTTTGCTTTTTAAGATGCTGTCTAGGTTTGTCATTGCTTTTCTCCCAAGAAGCAGGCGTCTTCTAATTTCGTGACTGCTGTCACCATCTGCAGTGATCATGGAACCCAAGAAAGTGAAATCTCTCACTGCCTCCATTTCTTCCCCTTCTATTTGCCAGGAGGTGATGGGACCAGTGGCCATGATCTTAGTTTTTTTGATGTTGAGCTTCAGACCATATTTTGCGCTCTCCTCTTTCACCCTCATTAAAAGGTTCTTTAATTCCTCCTCACTTTCTGCCATCAAGGTTGTATCATCAGCATATCTGAGGTTGTTGATATTTTTTCCGGCAATCTTAATTCCGGTTTGGGATTCATCCAGTCCAGCCTTTCGCATGATGAATTCTGCATATAAGTTAAATAAGCAGGGAGACAATATACAGCCTTGTCGTACTCCTTTCCCAATTTTGAACCAATCAGTTGTTCCATATCCAGTTCTAACTGTAGCTTCTTGTCCCACATAGAGATTTCTCAGGAGACAAATGAGGTGATCAGGCACTCCCATTTCTTTAAGAACTTGCCATAGTTTGCTGTGGTCGACACAGTCAAATGCTTTTGCGTAGTCAATGAAGCAGAAGTAGATGTTTTTCTGGAACTCTCTAGCTTTCTCCATAATCCAGCGCATGTTTGCAATTTGGTCTCTGGTTCCTCTGCCCCTTCGAAATCCAGCTTGCACTTCTGGGAGTTCTCGGTCCACATACTGCTTAAGCCTGCCTTGTAGAATTTTAAGCATAACCTTGCTAGCGTGTGAAATGAGTGCAATTGTGCGGTAGTTGGAGCATTCTTTGGCACTGCCCTTCTTTGGGATTGGGATGTAGACTGATCTTCTCCAATCCTCTGGCCACTGCTGAGTTTTCCAAACTTGCTGGCATATTGAGTGTAGCACCTTAACAGCATCATCTTTTAAAATTTTAAATAGTTCAGCTGGAATATCATCACTTCCACTGGCCTTGTTGTTAGCAAGGCTTTCTAATGCCAGAGTTCTATACCATTTTAATAAAAAAATTCTACTTAATTCTTTATATTTTCTATTTTAATATTGTTTATATTCTTCATCAGTTCTTGGACCGTATTTTGATGGATCATACCTTCCTGCTCCCATTTAATCTGGATTATCCTTATCATTCTTTCTTTGTCACTTATCATCAATTTATATAACATCCCTGCTATCCCTTTCTCCATTATTTGTCTTTTGTTCAGCACCATATCTATTTTCATTTTTGTCCTCATCGTCTCCTCTGCTCTTTCCGTTTTTATTAAGTCATAAAGTCCTTGCACTTTCAGCCAATATTGTTTTCCTATTTTCTCCCAAAAAACTTTTTTTGTAATTAAATTCCCTTCTTCATCAAACATGTCCTTTAATTTATAAAATCCCTGATCTTCTAATTTCTTCCACCAGCCAGGGTCCCTTTGAGTATGTTGGCTACCATTTCATATTCCAGTTCTTCCAGATTCCTAGTGTAGTTTTCCTTGGCCCTGTTGTCTTCTTACAAGCCATATTAATATGTCTATTAAATATCCCCCCTCTTCCTATTCCTTCATTTATTTCATTCTCCGGGCCTAATCCATTTAATCCCATCCTTATATCCAATATCTATTAGATTTTTCAATTGGAATGCTTCATAATAAAATTCTAAATTCGGTATTTCCCCATCCCATCTCTTCTTGAGATGAATAATTTACTATATCTGGGGTTCTAACTCTTTTACTTCCAAAAATCCAATTTTTAAATACCTTATTCCATGTTTTAAACCATATTTTCCTAATAGGTAGTGCAATTACTTGAAATAAAATGTTTTAACTGCTCTAACCCTACCTAGAATAGATAAATTCTTATTTTTCCATGATTTTATATCCTTCTTGATCTTCCTCCAAGCTTCTTTATAATTTACATCTGGAATCCTACCAATATTTTTAATAATATTTACCCCCAAGTATTTAATTTTTTTCTGTTGATATCCATCCTTGTCATTTTTGCAATCTCCTTCTTCTCTTCTTTATTTACATCCCAAAATAAAAGTTCAGACTTCTCCAAATTGACTCCCAATCTCGACTTCTCTTTGAAGTCCTTCAGTATTATCAGAAGTTCTCTTACACCCTCAAGAGGGTTTGTGAATAATAATAGGATATCATCTGTATACATGTTTAACTTGATTTCCTCCTTTCCTTTCTTATATCCTTTGATCCTTGCTGAGTTTCGTATCCTGTCTGCCAAGTACCGTATTTTTCGCTCCATATGGTGCACCGGACCATAGGGCGCACCTCGTTTTTAGAGGAGGAAACAAGAAAAAAAATATTTTTCTGGTTTTCCTCCTCTAAAAGCCCTGTTTTTTTGAGGATCAGCTAAAAGTTTTGCAGCTTTTTTTGCAAAGGGAAAAGCCCTGTTTTTTTGAGGATCAGCTAAAAGTTTTGCAGCTTTTTTTGCAAAGGGGGAAAGCAAAGAGGAAAAGCCCCATTTTTATGGGGTTCAACTCACATTTCTGCAGCTTCTAAAGGAAAGGGAGCCTTTTCTACAGTTTCCAGACAGATAATCTAATCAGCCAGTCACATGTCGCTGGGGAAACAAACAACCTCCCTCTGCAGCACATTCAACAATGGAGGCCTGGGCAAGAGGGCGGGGCTGAAAGGGAGCCAGGGACTCTTATCTCTCTCCCGATCTCTTGCTGATCAGCTGCTGAGCGGGGTCCTTTCAACACCCCCTTTTCTCTTTGTAAAATAAAAAGCATGATCCTCTTTTGGCCCCTGGGCAATTCAGCTCCAGGGACCACCATTCGCTCCATAAGACACACAGATATTTCCCCTTACTTTTTAGGAGGAAAAAAGTGTGTCTTATGGAGCGAAAAATACGGTACTCCATGCTCAACACAAACAGTAGTGGTGAGAGTGAGCACCCTTGTTTAACTCCTCTTGGTATATTAAATTGATCTGAAACTGCCCCCCCCAATTCACTCTGATCACAGCCTTCCCTTCTCTATACAATTCTTGGATTGCTTCCACAAAGTTTTCTCCTAATCCTACCTCCCACATAATATCCCATAAGAGCTTATGTCTAATCGTATCAAATGCCTTATACACATCCAATTTTAAAACCACCAATTTACCTTTTGCCCTGCTTGTTAATACGTTTAACACATTTTGTTAAGTTGTGGGTGGACACAGCAGACGACACAGTGATTTCCAAGCAGCTCTTGTTTATTCTCAGGCTGGAACAGAAGTGAGCTGAAGGGCTCAGCAGCCTGCTTATATAGAACTCAGCTACAAAGCAACAGTAACAACTTTCTGTAGTTACCCAATCCCTGAACGTCACTTTCAATCCCTCATTTGCATGTGCGGACCTGAGTGAAAACTGCAGCAGAATGAACTATATACACACACCCCTAGTGGCCTAGGGTGAGAACTTCAATACATAACACCCCTCCCCACCGAGATAAGGCATTAGGTTACAATCATAGTGGTTCCATTATATACAGCAATACTCTTGTTGGTTCATTAAGGCACATAGCATATCAGTTTCAATTTTCCCATTTTGCAAGCATAACTACTTCTATTTACAATGCAGCATTACGTGTGCAAATTGTTGGTAACATAGTCTTTTAAATAAGCCGGGCATTTGGAAACCCTACCTGACCGCCGTGGGCCAGTATCAGAGTCCGGTTGGCTGCTCGAGTCCCTGTTGCGACTGCAGTGCTACCAATGGTGGCGTTGCGCCTGAGTTCCCTGGCTCCGCTGCTGTTGAAGGGACTGCCGCGAGCGGACTCGGTGGAAACTCAGGCAAGGCAGTGGTCCGAGTCTCAAGGGAGTCAGGCAAAACCACTGCAGTGGCTCGGCTCGGCTCCATGTCCGCAGTTTGTGAAGGGGGTGTAGGTGGAGCCTCGCCTTCCGTTGGTGTCGGTTCTGGAGCTGAGGCCGCAGTTGAGGGCACTGCGGTATCGTCCAAATTCCCAACCCGGCGCCTTAGTTGGTCTATGTGTCGGCGCCACAAACGCCCGTCCTCAAGTGCCACCTGATATGAGCGGGGCCCAGTGACTCCCACTATCGTGGCCGGCACCCAAGGAATGTCCCCCACATAATTCCTGGCAAAAACCTTATCTCCGGGGATAAAAGACCTTGGCACGTTAGCACAGCCCGGGGGCTCAGCTACCCCAAAGTCTGGATGCAACCGGTCGAGCGGAGATCTGAGGCGACGGCCCATAAGCAGTTCAGCTGGACTCCGCCCTGTGGCTGCATGCGGGGTGATGTGCTGCACGAGCAAGTATTCCGTGACCCGCTCATGCCAGTCCTTCTGGTCCAGGCATGCCAGTGCCTCTTTTGCTGAGCGCACCATTCTTTCCGTCTGTCCGTTGCTGGCCGGGTGAAATGGTGCTGTTAGGGCATGGCGGATGCCCAGCCCCAAGAGGTACCTTTCGAAAGTGCCTGATGTGAACTGTGGCCCGTTGTCGGAGACGAGGACATCAGGACATCCATGCGTTGCAAATAGGCCCCGCAGCACCCGGATTATGGCTTCGGTAGTGGTGGAGGGCATCAGGGCCACCTCCAGCCATTTGGAATAAGCGTCCACCACTACCATAAAGGTCCGGCCATGAAAAGGGCCAGCAAGATCGATGTGCACTCTCGACCAGGGTGCCTTTGGCGTCTCCCAGGTGTTGCCCTTAGCTGCCGGTGGTGCAGGTCTCGATTCTTGACACGCTTGACAGGAGGCAACCCAGGAGGTGATGGCATCGTCCATGTTAGGCCACCAGACGTAACACCGAGCCAACGCCTTCATTTTGACGATCCCTGGGTGGCCGATGTGCAGATCCTCAAGGACGCATTGGCGGAGTCTTTGGGTAACTACAACTCGGTCTCCCCACAGTAGGCAGCCACGATGAGCTGAGAGTTCATGCTGTCTGGTTGCAAATGGCTGGAACTCTGGTGTGAATGGCCCTTCTGGCCACCCCCTCCACACCCAGTTGAGCACACGTCTGATGGTGCGGTCCTGGGCAGATGCGGAGGCCACATCGGCAGCTGACACTGGTGCTGCTGGGAGGTCCTCAATCAGGAGTAGCGATGAAGCAGGAGCTGGATCTTCCACAAGCGCTGGAAGAGGGCAACGACTGAGGGCGTCAGCATGGCCCAGCGATTTTCCAGGGCGATGGATGAGCTGGTAGCTGTAGGCTGCCAGAAAAACAGTCCATCGCAGCATGCGTGGCGAGAGGATCGGTGGAGTTGGTCTGTCACCAGCAAGGAGGCCCAGGAGCGGCTTGTGGTCAGTGATGAGGTCAAAGGTTCTCCCGTAGAGATATTCGTGGAACCTCTTCACTCCAGCCACAAGCGCCAGTGCCTCCTTGTCGAGCTGGCTGTAATTCCGTTCAGCCGGAGACAGCGTCCGAGAGAAGTAAGCAAGCGGTGCTTCCCTTCCATCTGGAAACCGGTGACTGAGGATGGCGCCGATGCCAAAGGGCGAGGCGTCGCAGGCGAGGACCAGCGGCCTGGCTTCACTGTACTGTACCAGCACACTGTCCGATGAGAGGAGGGCCTTGACTGCGTTGAAGGCCGCCGTTTCCCGATGACCCCAGGACCACGGTGCCTTCGTGCTGAGGAGGCGGTGGAGAGGCTCGGCTAGCGTTGCTTTGTGGGGCAGGAACATATTGTAGAAGTTCAGCAGCCCCAGGAACGCCTGCAACTCGGTCTTGTTCTTTGGGATCGGGGCCTCCTGGATGGCCCGGATTTTGGATGCCGTTGGGTGAAGACCAGAGGCGTTGATAAGGTAGCCCAGGAACTCCACCTGCGGAACGGCAATCTGGCACTTTTCTTTCTTCACCTTGAGTCCGGCCTCCTGGAACCTGGTCAGCACGGCGCGGAGGCGCTCGAACAGCTGCTGATTTGAGTCTGCGGATACCAGTACATCATCGAAATATGGTACCACGCCTGGCAGCCCCTGCAGGAGGCGCTCCATGAGGCTTTGAAAGATGCCAGGAGCCACGCTCACCCCGAACTGTAGCCGGCGGCATCGGAACGCTCCTCGGTGGGTGACGATCGTCTGAGCTTCAGCGGTGGCGTCGTCGACAGGCAGTTGTTGATAGGCTTGGGCAAGGTCCAGCTTAGCAAAGACCTTGCCTTCGCCCAGGGAATGCAGCAGGTGTTGGACGACGGGAACTGGATAAGCGTGCTGCTGAAGTGCCTTGTTGAGAAATTCTTGAACTTGACCTGGAACTGGCCGACGCCTGTCACGGGAATGTCGTTCCCCTGGTAGTCTCTCAGGTGTACGCGATGTAGGTCAAGCTGCCTCTTAGAAAGCTTGGGCACAAGTCTTTTGATAGTGCTCCAGGACACAACGGACAGGGCAGACCCGGTGTCGATCTCCATGTCACACGGAGCTCCTTCGATGAGCACCGTGATGTGTAGTTTGCGTCGCGTAGGCGAGTCGGTTTGTCCAATCGTGGTTCCGGATGAGCAGCAACAGTTGGTGAGAGCGAAACAGTTACTGTTTGTGGACCAGGGTGACGACTTGGACTTACGAGATGGTGAAGAGGCCGTGTTTGACGGAGCTGATCGGCAGACCTTAGCGATGTGGCCTTTTCTGGAGCACTGCCGGCAGGTGGCGTCTCTGAATCGACACTTGGCGCGGGGGTGGTTGCCTCCACAGCCAGCGCATTCTGATTGGTCCTTGGACTTCTGTTTGAACTTCCTGCGTTCCCGCTTCGTCTGGTGCACGTCATCGTCTTCGCTGGTTGACGCCTCGTCACTGCTAGCCTCTTCGTGGTGTACAGCAATTGGCTTCTTAGTAGGATGTGGGCTGCTGGCCTTGCGGATCTCTTGGGCGGAGAGTTCAGCAGCTTCTGAGGCCGCAGCCTCCTCGATGGCCTTCTGCAGCGTGAGGTCTGGCTTGGCGAGGAGACGCCGTTGCAGACGGTTGTCCCAGACCCCGCAGACGATCCGATCCATCAGAGCATCGTCTAAGTCTCGGAACTCGCAGGTCAATGCGGCCTTTCGAAGGGCGGCGACGTAGTTGTTTATCGACTCCCCCTCTGCCTGGTTCCGATGATAAAAAGCATGGCGGGCAGCAATTTTGGATGGCTTGGGCGCGTAGTGGCTGCGTAGCTTCTCTCGTAGCACGTCCCACGGTGCTCTGTGAACTGCGAGTGGTGCGACTAAAACTCTGGCCGTCTCAAACACTTCGGGCCCACAGAGGCTGAGGAAGAGGCCTCGCTTCCGTTCCTCTGATACTTCTGTTAGCTCGTTTGCTTGAAGGTAGCATTCGAACCGAGCGAGGTATGAGTCCCATGATTCAGAGGCTGGGGCAAACGGCGGTAGAGGCACTAGTGTAGCCATGATTCCGATGCTGACGTGGTGGGCGACGGATGGAACACAGTGCTCTAGCCAGAACAGGCAGCTCTGAATTGGTTCTGTTCAGTGATTTCGCTCAGCGTTTCAGCTCAGTGATTCAGCTCAGTGATTTGCTCTTGCTCCGAGAATGGCTGTGTCTGTCTGTGTTCTGATGTCCATAATCCCATCCTCGTCGCCAGTGTTAAGTAGTGGGTGGACACAGCAGACGACACAGTGATTTCCAAGCAGCTCTTGTTTATTCTCAGGCTGGAACAGAAGTGAGCTGAAGGGCTCAGCAGCCTGCTTATATAGAACTCAGCTACAAAGCAACAGTAACAACTTTCTGTAGTTACCCAATCCCTGAACGTCACTTTCAATCCCTCATTTGCATGTGCGGACCTGAGTGAAAACTGCAGCAGAATGAACTATATACACACACCCCTAGTGGCCTAGGGTGAGAACTTCAATACATAACACACTTCTTATGGGATGGCCTATGTATCCTCCCTTAACAAATCCATATTGATCTTCCTTAATTATTTTAGGTAGTACCTTTTCCAATCGTCTTGCCAGGATCTTTGTAAATATCTTATAGTCTTGATTTAATAGACTAATTGGTCTGTATGACCCCACCTCTGTAGGGTCCTTTTGTGGTTTTTCAATCACTACTATTTCCGCTAGTTTCCAAGTATCTGGGGCTTTCCCCCCTTCTAGGATATTATTAAATACTTTTTTTTTCAATTCTGAGCCCAGGATATCGATTGCTTCTTTATAAAAGTCTGCAGTGATTCCATCTAATCCTGGGGACTTCTTACTCTTAAATGATTTGACTACATTCTCTATTTCTTCCAGAGAAATTTCCTCCTTCAGTCTTAATCTATCACTTTCTTCGATTTTAATCCCTAAACTTTCTTTACTAATATTTTTGTTTTCTTCTTTATATAAAAATTGATAGAATTCTGCAAATTCTTTCCTTATTTCTTTAGAGCTTTGTGTAAGTATTTTCCTTCTGGTCATAATGGCCTTCACCCTCTGTTTATCCCTCCTTTTCTTTAAATAGTTTGCAAGTCTCTTATATGATCTTATTGAAATTCTCTGGAAGTCATTTTTGATCATATTATCTCTCTTCCAAACCGTAACCATATCCAACTCATCTAATTCCTGTTTTAACTTTCTTAACTGCTCCTTCCTACTCCTTAGATATTTAATTTGTTGCTGTTGTTGTAAAATTTCGATCTCTTTAATTTTTTTCCTGTCTCCCTGAATACCAATCCTTCTTGATAGCATTCTCTTTCAACATACAATGTCCTCTTATAACAGCTTTAAAAGCATCCCACACTACCAGAATCTCAGCTGAACCATTATTCTCTTTAAAGTACCACCCAATTTGTTTTCTAATATATTCCCTATCAATCTCTTTTGCCATTATTAAGGATTATTATACCGCCATCTCCTACTTTTTCTGTCCTCTTCAAATCCCAGCTCCACAAATAGAGGTGCATGGTCTGAGATCCATATTCCCAAAGTCTGTGCCATTCTAACACTAACCTCATTCCCTTCTTTAATTAACAGATAGTCCATGTAAGTATAGATCTCATATCTATTAGAGAAGAAGGTAGGTTTAGTGCTGGGATTTCCCCTCTCAAAAACATCCTTTAATCCCCATTTAGATAATTTAAATGTGCTATCATTCTTTATATTCCAGTAAAAATCTGCTATCACAATCACTTCCCCTTCAGCATAAAGTTGCAATCTATTCAGGGTTTTCTTTATAATTTTTTTCTGTCCTATGTTAGGGCCATATATATTAGCTAGTGTAAAGATTTTTTGTGATACTTTAATTTTTTAAAATATGAATCCACCATTATTATCTTTTTTCCGGCTCAGCACATCCGGCCTAAGGTTTGCATTGCATAGTATAGCAACCCCTCTAGCCTTGTTTGTCGCTTTCGATTCTGCTATTAGGCCCCTTTGCTGAGAGCATAACAACGGTCTGTTGTTTGCTTTGGCTATATGTGTTTCCTGAAGGCATAGTATATCCACTCTCATTTTCTTTGCCAGTGCCAGTACCCTATAGCATTTGATAATTGAAGCCAGCCCATTAACGTTAAGAGATAAAACCTTTAAAGATCTATCCATTATCCCAACTGCTGTTTGTTTTTTGAATTCCTCTGTGTACATGTATATATTTTCAATTCTGGCCCATTCAACCCCCCTCCCCCTTCCCCCCTGAGACTCCGTTGGAGATCTCCGTGATCCCTGTCTCATGGTGTCTTGGAGAACCACACTCCTCTCCCTTCGCTCTTGGAAAGTTTATATCCAAAAAGAGACATATATATATATATTTACAAAAGCCCATTTTAGGTGTCTCTAGATTATATTATTTTTTGCTGTTCCCTTCCTCTCTCGACTTCCGTCCTCTTTTATTCTCTTGTCTCTGCACTGGAGATTCTTCAGTTGACTCTCCCTGTTGGTCTGCCTGTAATTCTTCCAAACTTGAGAGTTCTTGCTCAATCTGTCCTTGTATTCCAACTCCTAAATCAGTTAGCATTTTTTTTTGCTTCGCCAGGGTTCTTAGTCGAATATTTCCTGCCATCTTTAAAGACCACCAATGTAGCAGGGTAGGCCCAGGAAAAGAGGATTTTGTGATTGCAAAGAGCTTGTGCAAGCTGCTGCATACGTTTCCTGTCTTGAAGCGTTTCCTGAGAAAAGTCTTGACTCACTATGACCTTTTGCTGTTTAAACTGCAAGTCTGCTTTCTGCCGGAGAGATTTATAAATCTGGTCTCTTAACTTCTCTCTTGTGAATGCCATAATTACATCCCTGGGAAGTCCAGAGCCTCCTTGTGATGTAAACAACCGATGCATTCTCTCAATTTCATACTGCTCAGTTACAATTCCTTGTTCTTTGAGCCATTCAAACATCACCTTTTCCAGGTCCTTATTCTCAATAGCTTCAGAAATGCCAGAAAATTTTAAATTCCTTCTGCGTTGTCTATCATTCATTAGTGAAATTCTTTTTGTCAAAGATTCTATTTTATTTGCATTTGCATCAGCTACCTCTTTTGCCTGCTCTGCTATTTTCGTAACTTTTTCTATTGTAGCTGTCATCCTTCTCATTTCTGCTTTCAAGTCTTGCATATCAGTGCGTACGTTTGCTTCCGAACGCTCCTTCAAAGACTTGGCCATCTTGTTAAGTCCTTTCAAGTCTTTCCCAGATAGATAAATCACCATTTTAAGCACTAACTCACCCCAGTCCAGGACTTGGACCTGAGCGCAGTTTTCCGTGAGTTGTCTCTGCTATCAGTTTGCAGCGAATTATTTGTTTTTCAGGCTTTTAATTAAGAAAGTTCCAAGAGTGAGACGGGTATCGACGCATGTGCAGTTCTCCTACAGGACGCCTCATAATATAATTTTATGTCTGGCATGGAGAATCCACCCCTTTCCTTTTTATCAATTAAGAGTTTATGCTTTATTCTTGGTGTTTTCCCCTGCCAGACAAATTTCGATAACATCTTTTGCCAATCTTTGAGTTGTCCTGTTCCTTTTATGATAGGTATCATCTGAAAGAGGAATAACAACCTGGGTAAGGCATTCATCTTAATGGCAGCAATCCTGCCCCATAAAGACATATTCAATCTATTCCAGATTTCTAGATCTTTCTTAATTTCTCTCCAAGCCGATACATAATTATCAGTGGACAAATTGATATTTTTGGGGGTAAGCCAAATCCCTAGATACTTAACTTTTTTGCCACCATAACACCAGATTTTTGTTGCAATTCATCTATTTGGTCTTTCTTTATATTTTTAACCAACATTTTAGTTTTACCTTTATTCAATTTAAAGCCCGCCAACCTCCCAAATTCTTCAATTTCTCTAAAAGCTTCTTTTACACCAGTTTGTGGCTCCTCCAAATTTACTACCAGATCATCTGAGAAATTTGTATTCCTTTGCACCAACTCTTATACCTTTCACAGATTTGGCTTCTCTTAAGTTCATTGTCAGCACTTCAAGGACCGTAATAAATAATAATGGGGACAACGGGCACCCCTGTCTTGTGTCTTTCATTATGCTGAAGCTTTCTGATAAATTATTATTTACAATTAACATTGCATTTTGATCTGAATATGTAGCATCAATGCCTTTTAGAAATCTTTCGCCTAATCCCATTATTTCCAAATTCTTTTTTCATGAATTGCCAGGATATACTATCAAACACTTTTTTTTGCATCGATAAGTATTAAGGCTGCTTGTTTGTCTATCTTCATTTCCAAATATTATATTATATCTATTATATTACGCACATCATCTTTCATTTGTCAACCGGATAAAAAGCCATTTTGATCTTTATGAATCGCTTCATTCAATATTAACTTTAATCTGTTTGCCAAGATATCAGTGAAGAGCTTGTAATCATTATTTAATAACGAAATTGGTCGATGATTCTTCACATTCAGCAAATAGTTATTGTCAGGGAACTGCCCTCCACTGTTGGTCAGGGTCCTGGTGGGTACCGGCAGCCCAAGCCCCTTTTCTCCAGTGAGTCTTCGCCTAGCGAGTCTTCCAGCAGCTCCTCTGGGGAGGAGGAGTTACGCTTGGGCAGCCAGGTGGAGGGAGAGCTCCAGGAGGCAGCTCAAAGACCCAGCACTGCCCGGCAAGGCAGATCTGAGGGGGAGATGCCACTTCCGTTGCCTGAGCTGTGCAGAGGGGTGGAAAGACCGGGAAGGCAGCATCTCAGGATGCCGCGATTCCTGTGTTGGGGTCGCAGCCGGAAGAAGGCACTTCCGGATTCTTCAGGCAACTAGGCAGTCATGCTTTTGGATAGCTCCACTTGTACATAGCTTTGGCAGAATAAATTAGTTTGTAGACAAGACGGACTTTTCGTTACTCGTGAGCAACCGCTACACGGATCTGACAGGTATCTTGTTTGGGGATTAGGGTAATGTATGCCTCCTTCCAAGAATTTGGTATTTGACCCTTCACTAAGATGTTATTCATCACTTCCACTAATACTGGTGCCAATTGTTCCTTCAGTAATTTGTAATATTTTGATGTCAACCCGTCTGGTCCTGGTGTTTTGCCAATTTTCAGTCTTTTTATCACCACTTGTATCGCCAACAAAGTTATTTGTTCATTTAGCTGGTCATGTCTCTCAATGGTGATTTTCTTTAATTTATGTTTTTCTAAATATTTCTCTATCTTCTCTTCATCTTCCTTTTCTTTTTGATATAACTCAACCACGGACGAGGAGGAGGAGTTCGGGGGTTTTCCGTCCTCGCCTGCGGGGGAGGGAAGGGGGGCTGCAGACTCTTCCAATGAGGAGGACGGGTCTTGGGATTTCCCGCCCCCTCCACTTGGCCCTTGGGAGTGGGAGGCCATCTTTCCGCCCACGGAGGACGACACGGATTTTGGGTTTTTTTTCCTCCTCCCTGGAGGCCATTCATTTCAGTGACGGGGAGGTGGGATCCCTGGGGAGGGGAGGGTCCCCTCCGGGGCCAGTCCTTTCAGTCCCCCTTTTGCCGGCTGAACCTGGGGGAGGAGGAGGGCTTGAGGGGGTGGATGTCAGGGAACTGCCCTCCACTGCTGGCTTTTACGTCCAAATTAAGGGTGTAGCCATGGGTGCAGCCCTGGCCCCTTCTGTGGCTAACATCCACATGATTGACTTTGAGAATAAATACTTTTTTTCAGAATCCAACCCTTTTACACAGGAGATCATTTTGATCAAGGGGTTCATTGATGATTTGTTTGTAATTTTTAGATTCGAAGCAACATGTATTGCTTTCCAAGAGTGAATCAATACATTGTACCCCCACTTAAAATTCACTTGTCAATATCATGACAAAGAGATCCCATTTTTGGATGTTGTAGCTTATATATCCAATAGGACCACCTTGGTGTTTAAACCCTATAAGAAACCAACAGACCGTTATTCTTTGCTCCATTTCTCCTCCAGTCACCTGTCACATCTGAGGAGGAACTTGCCATGTGGACAACTGATAAGGCTTAAAAGAAATGCCACCTATGAGAGAGATTATAGAAGAGCAGCTGATCATCTAGGCAGAGCTCTTAGAAATCGTGGTTATCCTGATCATATCATACAGGATGCGTTTAGACGTGCTAGCAACCTTAGCAGGAAAGACCTATTTGAAACTCGATCTGATCATAAATATAGAAAACCCACTCACCTTGTCATGGCAATGGACTTTACACCAATGGCTAGTCACATTAGGAACATCATAAACAAACACTGGCACATTGTTGAAGATATTTGTCCAAAATATCCTCTTGTGTCTTATTTAAATCAGCTACTTCACCTCTCCCTCTCTGTCTCTTTTTTGGCTTCTTGAAGTTCTCTCTGAGTCTTTTCCACAGTCTTCCATTGTTTTAGATTTAACCGCTTAATCTTTTAATTGATCTTATATTACTCCCACCACTTTCTCAAATTTTTGATCAATGGATCCCTGCAAATCCACTAATTTCTTTTCAATATTCTGCTCACTCTGTCTAATTTCTTTCCTAATCTCTGCCAATAAACCTTCCCATTCCTTTCTATCCTCCTGATTTGTTGTTCTTCTTTCTCCTGGAGTTGTTGCTGTCTTTGTGCCCTTCATTATGGCTTTTCTAAAATCTCCTTGTAATTTTTGATTCACTTTTACTTAGTGTCAGATCACCCACGTCCACAGAGGTAAACACCAGATCTAAGGCATGTCCACAGCTATGAGTAGAGCCAGATTTATTCAGGGACAGCCTTATGGAGGCCATGCTTTCCATGAAGTCCTGAGTGGCCCCTTATAAGGTCGCATTGTTATGTACTGAGTTGAATAGGATCCAAACTGCAGCAGTCTGATTGGTCCTAGAACAATAGGATTGAGATTGCAGCAGTCTGACTGGTCCCAGAACAATAGGATTGAGATTGCAGCAGTCTGATGGTCCCAGAACAATAGGATTGAGATTGCAGCAGTCTGATTGGTCCCAGAACAATAGGATTGAGATTGCAGCAGTCTGATTGGTCCGCAGGAGCCACCCAATCCAGCTCCAGGTGGAAGTGAATCCGCACTCCGATTGGCATACAGGAGTATCCCGGAATTAGCCAATCACGTGGGGCCCATTGTGTAAATAGTGTATATAAAGCAAACGTTTTGGGGAAACTGCATTCCTCACTACTATGAGCTGAATAAAGAGCATGAAATTCACACTGGACTCCGGGTATATTTCATGGAGGGATGTTGAAATCAACCAGGACCACCAACATAGGAGCCAACTCCTAGGGACCAAGGGGGCTTGTCTCCCCCAGTAAAATATTTGAGGGAGCCCCCCCCCCCAGTTGATGGGTATTGCCATTCAAATGGTGTATGTGCACTGCATCATGTGATCAATTATGCAGGGCGGGGTTTACCTGGGACCTCCCAATATTTTATTCAAGTTGGCACCCTTGCCACCAAAATAGGTGTCTCCAGGAGAACATCCAATATGATCTGAAGCAGCTCAGGCAGGGAATCCTTAGTGCAGGGGAGAGGTCGTTATACCAATAGGAATCCTATACTGCCCCTTTTGTCAAGCTTCCAGAACATGCTCTCAGAAAACTTTGTCTCCTTGGTGAAAACTAAGGACTTACTAAAAAATCACTGCAACTCCTCCCTTTCCCACCCACACAACCTGGGTTGTTGTTGTCGTAAGAATTCACCTCTACACCACCTTGTTTGTTACCTATGTGAGGAACAACCACCTTTTGAAAAACCACGGAACTGTCAGGCTTCAGGGGCTCAGCTTCCTCCTGCCTGACCGTAGATAAGCAGTACAAAGAGAAAACAGTCTCTTACCAGTAACTCCTGTGGAGTTTCAGGATCCTGGCCATGAGCAGGAGGAGGGGTACTGTCAGAGAACTGGACTCTCCGACAGGCAGAGATGAGACAGATACAGTGGAAGAGGGGGGAGAAGCAGTCAGCCACAGGAATTTGACCTTTGTACACACAGAGACACAGAGAGCAGAAATGCAGCTGCCAAGCTCAGATAGTGAAACAGACAGAAAAATAGTTGGAATACAATCTCTCCCAGTCTCGTAGACTCACAAGATTAAACAAGAAGCACAAAACTAACAGGAAGAGAAGGTGGGAGGTTTCCTGTGTTATGAAAACTTCCCGCGGGGGCAAGGTTGAGAGACTGACCCCCAAGGCGGACGAAGCTTCCGTGCCCTCTGGCTTCAGGAGTCCAGGGGCACTGATGATATGCGATTGTTTCCCAGCTTGAAAAACAACACGCACAAGCCAGTAAGGCTAAAACCTACTTTATTGTAGATAAAGTGCAGAATATATATATCTGCGTAGCAGCTCATAATTCAGAGCTGTCTGTAAAAGCGTCTGCATCTCCTGACGCAGGACTGAAAGTAAAGAATACAACAGTAAATTACAATGACATCACATGTGTGGGGGCTGGTATGGCCAGTGTGTTTCACAGGGTGAAACATGACTCTTGGTCAGGTCAAGTGACCTCGCTGCTGAGGCGTCTTCGCAGCTCGGCTTGTACTGATATCACAACATCCTCCCCCGATATTAGACAATGAAAGAGCGGCGAAAAGTAAGGCATCATTAAGAGAAGTAAACAAACAGTTTATCATATACACAGTATGAATCTGTTGTCTTTGTTCCATCCTTGGAACTCTCTGAGACTGGTTCTACCAGTTGGAGCCTTTGATAACCAACTCTCCAGGGGACCAGAGCACTTGCTCTGTGTGTGTTGGCAGGAACAGTGTTGAACTTTGCAACCTGTTGCTGTGGCTTTTTCACATCTGTGAAGTGAGCCTGAGTGTCTCTGTTTTGAGTGCAAACTACAGCTACATTTGCAACAGCTGAGATTGCAAACTCTTTGGAGTAGCGTTTGGGCGCCTGACCCTTTGTTACTCTCTCAGATCTACGCACAAGATGTAGATCTTCTTTGCTGAGTTTCTCCTGAACAGGACTTTTTGGAGAAACTTTACCAATCGTAAACAGTGGCTCTAAAGATCCTAGCACATCATCTTCTGCTGATGGCCTGGAACTATCATGAGTTCCTCTCTCAATGACAGTTTCTTTTTTTTTTTTAATGAGAATTTATTGACATTTTTTTCTTGTAACAACATACACCCACATCCACACCTACATTTATACAAATACAAAACAAATACAATTATAAACCAAATACAAACATTGCCAGGATTCTTCTTCTTATTTAAATATCTCATAAAAAAATTTCTATTTCTGAATCTTGACGGTTGACTTCCCCTACCTTTTCACCTTCGGTTTTATATCCATAATCTACTTTTTAACCTCTTCTTCTAAAAATTAAACACAATTATATATATAAAATGAAACAATCATCTTAATCATCTTGGTCTATATACTTGATCATCTTATACTAAGTTTACTGGTAATACATCATCATAAATCTTCGCTAATTGTTCTTATCAAATCTACGCTAGCTCCTCTATCCTTTAACCTGCTGCTAATAACATAAAACTTCAAATATCTCCTTTCTTATTAAGAAAACTAAATATAGCTAACAATCTTCACCCTCCGATTTCAGAATACCATAACAGACCATTTTGGATTTTACTTAATACTTCACCCCACTCCCCCTCTGTCCATTGTCCTTCTCCTAGTGACACCAGAACCAAACTTCCAATTGCCTTCTTTTCCCAAATGTCCACAGATCCAGGCACAGTTCAGAACACTCCTTGCAACGAGCTTCAGGGTACCCATCTCATCTTCTTTCAGCTGCTCCGTTTCTTTATACCATTCTTCTTCTTCTTGTAAATATCTTAATTCTTTGTCCCTTGCCCCCGAGCTCACACCTCGGGGTCTGGATATAGCAAATCTTATCGTCGTCCTGGGGCTGCCACCCCCAAAGAACGAATCTTTTTCCCGGAGTCGCCCTGTCATTTCTCTCCATCCTTCAAGCAACCCTCTCAGCTCCTTGCCGAGAGCAGAATATATACATCTGCGTAGCAGCTCATAATTCAGAGCTGTCTATTAAAGCGTCTGCACCTCCTGATGCAGAACTGAAAGTAAGGTACAACAGTAATTACAATGACATCACATGTGTGGGAAGATTAGTGGGACCGGTGTTTCTCCCACAGGGTGAAACATGACCCTTAAGTCTTGTGACCTTGCTGCTACAGCGTTCGCAGCTCGGCATGTTATAATATCACAACAGGTGTGAAACCTTGCGCATGTTGTTAGCTGTTGCTGCACAGCGAGGGTTCGTAGTGAATCACTTCGATGTTGATGTTGCATACCTCAATGCTCCATTGCAGGAAGAGATTTACATGATTCCTCCACCAGGTTTTGAGAATGAGTGGCCAGGAAAAGTGTGGAGATTGCAGAAGTCCATCTATGGATTGAGACAGTCTGCAAGAAACCAGAATTCAACTCTTAATGCAGCTTTAGTGAAGCTATGCTTTAGAAAGAGTTGTGCAGATAGCTGCCTGTACCTAAAAGGGGCAGGTATGCACCAGATACTGGCTCTGATTTATGTTGATGATGTCATTCTGGCTTGCTAGTCAGATGCACAGGTACAGCAGTTTGCTCAAGAGCTAGGTCGGAGTTTCAAGCTGAAGGACCTAGGCCCAGTGAGCATGTACCTTGGTGTTGAGATCACCAGATCTCAGGATGGAAGTTTTCTTTTGAGCCAACAAGGTAAAATTGCACAGTTGCTAGACAGGTACAACATGTCTGACTGTGCAGATTCAAAGACACCTATGGAGACTTGTTTTATAAAAGACAGTCAGGTTGAAGGGACACCCAAGTTTCATAGGCCGGAAATCTATCAGTCCGTGCTTGGCATGTTGCTGTATTTGTCCCAGTGGTCAAGACCAGATATCGCATTTGCAGTAAACCTACTCAGTAGAGAGACTGCAGAACCCAGTGTCATTGCCTGGAATGGTGTCAAGAGGGTTCTGAGATACTTGCAGGATACCAAAACTTTCAAGCTCAAACTGTCAGCGCAGGGTGACACTACACTTCAGTGTTCCACTGACGCTGACTGGGCCAATTTGGCAGACAGAAAATCTGTTTCAGGTATGGTTGTAAAGTTTGGAGATGCTGTGATTGGATGGAGATCCAAGAAGCAAAGCCTAATAGCGCTTTCAAGCACTGAAGCAGAGTTTGCATCTCTTTCAGACTCAGTTTGTGAACTTGAGTTCTACAAGTGTTTAGATCAGGAGATCGTTGGGGATTGTTCTTTGCCCATCACGGTTTGGGAAGACAATCAGCCCTGCCTGAAGCTCACTGAGTCAGGGCAATTTAAATCTCGGACAAAACACTTGGACATACGTTTCAAGAACGTTTGTGAAAGTATCAGGACAGGAATGGTTAAGTCGCAATACTGTCCTAGCCAAGAGAATCTGGCTGACGGGTTCACCCAACCTCTGGGAAACATCAAGCACAAAGTGTTCTGTGATGGGATTGGTTTGAGGTGAACTGTTATGTTTATTGTATCCAGTTACGGTAAGAGAGGGGGTGTTGTAGTATCAGGTTAACACAGGGTTAAACCTGGAAAGGATATGACGTCCCACAACTGGATATGTACATCTGTTGAACTGATGCTATTGTCTGTATCACACTTTCGGTTTCGCTTTCTGTGAGCACCATGCAAGAAGAGTGTGCTCCAGGCTGATCTGTATATAGTTTGTAATAAAGTAGTTTGTAGAACAAAGACTACAGACTCCGGAAGCCTTATTATCAGGGACTAAGCTGTGTTGCTCTGCTAAGAACTATGAAACATATGCACAGGAGGAAGCGCACGGACCCAAATCATGAGTTAACGACAGAATGTCAGCCCGCTACCGCTACAAAAGTCAAGAGCTATGCATAAACCTCTACCTCCCTCCCTATCGACTTCACACTCAGGTTGGTCAACTACGGAAAGAGGTTGAAGCCTACGTGGAACAATGCCGGGATCTCTATCCAACAGCAACGGTAATAGTAGCAGGAGACTTCAATGCAAGGGTAGGTCCGAATGATACCGACCTCTATGCACACTTTCACCGATGGCCCCCAGAACTAGAAACCACTTCACTACTACCCCCAAGGTCCTCCTTTGACAAGATCTGTAACCTAGGAGGATTACACCTAGTTCAGATGGTATACAGACAAAATCTACACATACTGAACGGTGCCATACAGGGAGACTATCCAGGCCAATATACTTTCTGGTCAGGAGAAAAACTCTCAGTTATAGACTATTTCATCGTCTCCCACAATCTGATTCGCTCGATCGCTGAGCTTAGTGTAATTGCAAGATCAGAAAGTGATCATCTACCTATGGCCCTTACATGTGTTCTCCCACTCAACCAGCCAACAGTCCAACACAGATATCAACTGGATCTAATGGCCGAAACCAGCCACAAAAAAGCCAAGTGGAATGGTCAAGTGAGTGAACTGGTCACTAACTGGTACAACTCTGCTGAGGGCCAGCACTTGTCAAGAGCAATAGTGGATGGGTGTGCAGAAGCAGCAACGAACACTCCAAATGTAATGACATTATATGAAACACTTATAAAAAGACTCCAAGAATTTGTCATAAAACCATACTCTGAACCTCTCCAGTATAGGATACCCTCCAAGAAGTGGTTTGATCAAGAGTGCATGGCCTCTAAAAAGACACTGATCCATGCCTTCATCGACCATAAGGAAAATCCTTCAGATGCTAAAAGACAGCTCATGATGGATGCCAAAAAAGATATAAAAAGCTGCTGACAAAAAAGAAACGATCTGCAACGAAGTTACTTTGGCAGCAACTAATTGAGGCCACCAGACTTAAAAACCCAGCACTATTTTGGAGGATAGCTGCGGGCCAACCAAGTATGGATCTATCACATCTATCTTGTTGTATATCAGTGACAGCCTGACAACCCTACTTCTATACTTTGTATGAGGAATCTACTATCGCCCCCCAAATATTGCATATTCCAGAAGAACAATTACAGCCATGGCCACTGGTTTCGACCACTGAGATACACCAACTGATGGATTTGTTAAAGAATGGGAAAGCCCCTGGAAATGATTCCATACCAACAGAACTATTTAAAATCAATCCCAATTGGTGGGCCCCTGTGCTAGCTTCACTGTTTTCTCATATAGTTAGAACAGCTCAGATCCCAGACGACTGGGGGCTATCTATCATCATTCCCATTTATAAAAAAAGGCCCCAGGGACGACCCTGCCAATTACAGGCCAATAAGTCTTTTGAACATCATAAGCAAACTATATGCTAGATATCTGAGCCGAAAACTCTGTGAATGGATTGAAAAAGAGAACATACTTGATGATGCTCAGGCAGGATTCAGACAGAGGAGATCCACACTAGACCACTGCCTGACTTTGCAACATCTGGCCGAAAAATACACAATGCAACATAATCCCCAGCTATTTGCAGCATTTGTCAATTTCAAAGCAGCCTTTGATTCCATATCAAGAATCCGACTGTGGGACAAACTTAGCAAGTCAACTATAGACCGACGTCTGCTGCTGCTAATATATAAGCTATACAACAACACATGACTCCGAGTAAGATGCAATCGGGAAGGCCAACTTCCCAACGCAATTAGAACAACTAAGGGAGTCAAACAAGGGTGTATACTGGCCCCCTATCTGTTTAACATCTATATAAACTCTCTAATTGTACACCTTCAAGGAGCAGACACACATGCCCCAAAAGTAGCAGACAAAAGGCTACCCATCCTGCTTTATGCAGATGATGCTGTTATTCCATTCCAGACTTGGATTGGCCTCCAAAGAGCCCTTAACAAACTTGCACAACATTGCAAGGAGGAACAACTAATAGTGAACGATCAAAAAACCAAATTATGGTTTTTTTCTAACAAAAGGAAAATATATAACTGGCGCATAGACAAGCAAACCATCAAGCAGGTAACATGCTTCAAATACCTGGGAGTTGTTTTCCAAGCATCCAGGAAGAAAACGGCCCACATCAAATGCATCTCCTTCATCGCACAAAGAAGTACAACAGCAATTGTAAGATTCCACTGATCAAAGGGAGGAAACTATATTCCAGCAGCCCTCAAATTATTCTTGGCTAAACCGATAGCCCAACTATTGTATGGTGCACCGCTTGTTCCTCTCTCCAATCTGGACCCCTATGAAAAAATCCAATCAGGATTTCTAAGATCAATATTTCAAATACCGAAATGTGTTCCCAATGCAGCCCTATGCTTGGAAACGGGCCTTCACAGGGTTGAAGCTAAAGTGTGGCAAGCCACTTTTTACTTCTGGCTAAGATTTAATAAGACACCAGTCGGCCTGCTCCCCTTGATACATCGTGATAAATTCAATCAAGTTGGAGGAAGGGCATACTTAGAAAACTATCCACATATGGACTCTCTTCAGGGCATCTCTTAAGCCTGGAAATGGGAAGGGCGAAAAATTTAATCAAAGAAAGAATCATCGACACTGAATACCAAAACGATCTTAACCGACTTTCAACAATCTACAGGCCTCTTTATGATCATCAAAGGCTGCACTTAGCAATTACCTCAAGTCATTAGATAACCCCAACATCGCTGGGCTTAGCGCTCTCCCCTCAGCTCTCTTAGTGGGCAGATACAACAAGACCCCGAATGACCAAAGACTATGCCCTTGTGAGGGCAATGAGATCGAATCCACTGGGCACGCCCTTTTATATTGCCCACTGTATCGCGACTCAAGGAAAGAACTGATCGAACCGCTCTTGGAGAGGAAGCCTACACCAGATACCTTTTAGCTGACAAAGACATAGAGACCACTAGGATTGTTGCAAAATTTTGCTACATAGCGACAAGAATAAGACGCACTGTGATGACAGCAAATACCAGTGACTGATACCCTAGTCGAACTACCGTAGGACCACTGCAGGAATGTCGACAGGTGGTTAAGATCCATCCATAAAAATTCTATAAAACTTTTAAAAATCTGCAAAATTTTAATTGTAATTTTATTAAGTAGATACCAATTATATGAATTGGACTGTACAATTTTCTTGCTGGTCTTTGACCGTATTAAAGATTTTTTATATAACTCTAAGACTAAAATAGCATAGCATATGATACAGAACACAACACCAGAAGGAAAGAGAGAAAGGTGAACCCAGGCTCCTTCTGGCCTATTATTATAGTCAGCATGACCTTGAGTGAAAGAGATAATAGAGCCAGTTTAAATGGTTCTCTGAAGGAGTAACCCAAACATCAGGAACGTTCTTCTGGTTTCTAGGCAGAATAGAATCTTGTGTGTCAACTAGAAACTTCCAGCTTGCACCAGCTTGTATCACACAGAGAAGCTTCCAGAACCCTCTTAAATCAATTAAATAGGAAACATAGCTACACTTTAAACCAATACTTTCTGTACCAAGAAATGCAAATGGACAGGGGACGCGTAGAGGGTGAATGGAGCGTGCCTCACCCACTGCCTCCATCTGCCTGCCCACTAGAGAAACCTGCCTGCTGCTGTGCCTCAGCTGCCAGGTTGCACCCCCTCAAAAATGTGTGCCCAGGGAAATGGCACCTCTGCCACTCCCCACAGTATGCCTCTGGTGGGCCCAATTTGAATTGTCTGCCTCTACCACTTAATGAAGATAAATGGTTTCCAGAGGTTGGTAAGGGATGCATTATTCCATGCCGGTGGCATGTCAGGGACTGGGCAGAGGAGGAATGGTGGAGACCACCTCCCCATCCTGACCCCTCCTTGGACAAGGGAGAGGAAGACAGTATTAGATTTACAACAGGGGTTTGAGGGAGGTCACAGCTCAGAGCATAGCTGTCAACTTTTCCGTTTTCTTGCGAGAAATCCTATTCGGAATAAGAGAATTTCCCTTAAAAAAAAGTAAAAGTTGACAGCTATGGCTCAGAGGCAGTTGAGAGGCGGAAGTTGGGAAATAATGGGGGAGCCAGAGCAACACCTGGCTGACACTTTGCCCTTAGAAAGCATTCCAGACCCCCCATCTCCCAGAACACAGCACGACTTAAAAGTGGGAGAGCAAAGAGCTCAAAGACAGAGAACACGTAGCAGCACCTGTAAGGAGATGATGAGAATGACGAATGAGGAAGTGGGAGAGTCGGGGGTGGAGATTCACTCAGGACAATGCCATTATCCAAGAGGCTGGGTTCTATAGCCTCTCTCTGCAATGATTGAAATAAAAAAGGATGGTAATAAACTTTCCCTTGTCTTTATAATTTCCTGGCAAACCAGCCAGGAGCCGCTGACAGCATCCTGACATGGCCTCTCAGTTTATTCCCTGATGGCCCTCTGGAATGCAGAGTTTACGAGGGTTGTATTCTTTTTAAGGCTTGCAGCAGAGTTTCTTTTTACAGAGTCTTTATTATTTACAAAAATACACTGGTTAAAACAAATAAAACAGCATAATTCCTTCTCCTCTAGCCATCTGGCTCTGAGACTCAATTGCTGACTCATTTACACTCTTTCATTTACACTACACTCACATGCCCTTAATAAAGGCACCTGTTGCTAGGTAGATTTTTCTGTTGCCTAGCAACCTGTTCAAGACCAATTCTCAAGTTCTTTCTAGAATATTCCAAGAGCCCTCCTAACTTGAAATTCTGTCTTGAACACCTATTATATTATTATATTTATTTTACTCAGTAAGACCAAATTCCATAGTGAGCATTTTAAACTTTACAGCAGTCAAAGGCTTTATAAAAAGTCATAAGCGCTGTAGAAAAATACCTGAGCTTGATCCACCCTTTTAAAATGCAATCTTTCACATGTGCATAGCATATATATGTGTTTTGTTTTAGGTCTACCAGTCATAGTTTGTGATGGCTGGGACCAGAGGAGTCTCAGCCTGCACCGGATCCTCTGCCTCGGACATCAGCTGAACCAAGTCTGGGGCCTGATTCTGAGGAGCCTCAGTCTGCACAGCCTCCTCTGCAATAAGCATCAGCTGAGCCGAGTCTGGAGCCTGAGCCTGCCCTGGTTCCAGATGAGGAAATACCTTGTTGCCATCAACTGGGTCATCACCAGCAGCTGGCCCACTACCGGTTGGGGCTGAGGTGGCTCCTGGGTCCAGTAACCCACCAGCGTCTCCCGAGCTGCAGAGACTCAGGGCTGATAGGAGGAGAGACCTGAGTACTCGCAGGAGGAGTGCTTGCCTTCAGTCAAGACGGGGTGATGAGTCGCCAGGGGATCGGGGCCGACCGTTACCCCATCTAAGATAAAAGGAGGTCAGACCTTGCCCCAGGTTGCGGGAGCAACATTGTTGGTTGCTAGATCTGGCTAGTGTTCCTGCCTGAGCTCCTGACCTGCCCTGGTTTCCCTGCCTGCGTACCTGTTCCTGAAATTGCCTGACTCCCTGCCCTGCACCCAGCTTTGGCTACATAGGACTGTCTCTACGCTGAACCTTTGGACCACAGACCAGACTTGGACCTCGCCTCTCGGGTAACCCACGGGACCAGCACAGTTATACATGATTGATTATCTTCAAATATCGTTAGTTTCTGGAAAAATTATATGTAGATCATTGTAAAGTTGTCTGAACCATTCAACCTCATTACAAACTAGAGATAGGCTAATATATTCTGCCTCCACACTTGATACTGCTACCAAACTTTGTTTTCTGGAGTACCATTCAATGGGAGTTTGTTTATACATAAATACAGTTCCAGATGTGGACTTTCTATCTGTAGAAGTCCCCTAATCTGTGTCAGCATAAACACAGAAATCACCATCACTTTGTTCAGATAGTTTAAGCCTATAATGAATGGTTCCTTTAAGGTATCTTAAAACTCGATTCATTGCATTCCAATCTTGCTGTGTTGGCTTGGACATTTTTCTGCTAAGTATGTTAGTTTCATTTGATATGTCAGACCTGGATATGTTTTCTAAATAAAGCAAACTTCCAATTACACTTCTGTATTTGTCAATATCCTCAAATACTTTTTCATTGGAGTAGCAACTGGAATACAATTATCCATGCCATTTTACTCTAGCAGAGCCTGAATTTTACTACATTGGCTAATCAAAAAAGAGCATGATTCATCTCTGTCTATTTGCATGCCTAGGTAATTCTTTACTGTTCCTAAATTGTTAATTTCAAAATGTGCTTTCACACCTTTTTCAAACTTGTTTTTCTGCTTATCTGAATCATAAATCAATAAAAGATCACCAACATAAATCACCAGATAAGTAATTCCATCATTATCTTTACAAATGTACAGACATTGATCAGCTTTGCTTTGCTCAAATCCAAGATTTTTCAACACACTGTCTAATTTCTTGTTCCAACATCTAGCTGCCTGTTTTAAACCATAAATGGACTTTTTTTTTTAGTTTGCATACCAGATCTGGATCTTTCACAAAACCCTGTGATTGAATCATGTATTTTTCTTCTCCAAGTTCACCATATAAAAAAAACAGTTTTGATATCAAAATGTGAAACCTTCATTTTCTTTTCTGCTGCTATTTTTAACAATAGCCTAACACTGGAATATTTTGTTACAGGAGCAAAAATTGATTCATAGTCTTCCTTGTATTTTTGTGCAAAACCCCTTGCAACTAATTTAGCTCTAAATCTCTCTACTTGACCTTGTTGTCAGGAGTCCCAGTTTCTGACTTGATAACACAGCAAGCGTGGTTAAATTAAAACAGATTTATTGCAATAACAGAGTCCTCTGGATGACTCTACATCTGAAACCTCCCAACCATTCATCCTCACTTTCTTCCCAGTAACCTCCCCTTGCGGGTTTTCCTCTACTTCCATTCCCCAATCTGCCTCACTCTCTTTGTCTTCTTCCCACGCCTCACGCTCCTCATTCCACCCTCTTGGCTTGGGTTTGTTGGGGTACCTGCAGTGAAACTCCACCTGTCACCTAGGGGCATGTACGTTCCCAGAGTCCTCCCATGAATTTTCCTCCTCCCCGTACCCCTTCCAAGACCCTAGATACTGTAATCTCCTCCCCCTCCAGTGAGAGTCCAGCAGTTGCAACACCTCATATTCAGGTTTCCCCTCTACCATGATAGGAGGGGATGGTGATGCCTTTGGTGGTTGATGCTTGTGTGCAGGTGTCACAGGAGACAACGAGGACCAATGAAAGATAGGATGTATTTTCATGGATGCAGGTAGTCGAAGCCTGAATGACACAGGGTTAATTTGCTCTACCACTTCAAAAGGCCCCACCCACTGAAGGTCCAGCTTATGACACCACCCCTTACTCGGCAAGTCTTTGGTTGACAACCACACCTGATCTCCCACCCTTATCTCCCTGCCTAACTGTAGGTGCTTATCTGCCTCCCTCTTGTATTGCTCCTGTCTAGTCGACTGTCTACTCCCCCTCCCCCTGACACTGAAAGGAATGCAGATAAGATGCTAGCAGAGGGCGGGTTTGAGAGACGCCAACTCACTCAAGAAGCACAGGCAGACCACTCAGAAAGCAGGGGGGAAAGCATTTCCTCACCGGAAGAGGAGGCAATTAATCCTATGAGCCCAAGGAGTAGACGTATGGGAAAGGTATTGGAAGGAAACAAAACCAGAAATGTAAGGGTCATAAGTTCAGGATATTCTGCAAAAGCAGGAAGAACTCCTCAGAAGGGTCAACTGAATCATAAGGTACGGAAGCTCCAATAGAGCGTCCAAGGCTGATTGTTTGTTTTGCAATAAATCTTCAAGCTAATCTTCTCCCTTTACTCCTGCTCTGGGGTTTAGGGGTGGCAGGGAGAGAATAGACAAACCAGGGCTTTTCCCCAGGCGTAACTCTCCAGAGTAGAGTTCCAGCACCTCTCAAGTGGGCACCATTACCATTCTAAGGGAATGAGGGAGGTTTTCATGGTGAGTTTTGGATGTTAGGATTCTTTTCCTGTAGGGGGTTAAAGAGTTGTAAGGAAAAAATTCCTCAGCTAAACAGCCGCAAAAATCAAAACAATAAAGAATATGGTTGACTCAATTAAAATTATTTCACTGAATGTCAATGGCCTTTCATGTAACCTTAAACGCTACAGGTTATCTAGGTTCGCTAGAGAACAAAGAGCCGATATAATGTGTCTTCAAGAAACCCACAAACCAAAAAAAGATAAAAAGCCACTATTTAATGACCCAGCCTGGGAGGTATTAGCAGAAGCAAGGTGTAAAGTGAGAGCAAGAGGGGTGACAGTCCTGGTAAATAGGAGAATAGACATTAAGATAACAGAGATGGTGCTAGACAGGGAAGGTAGATTTATGCTGGTCAAAGGTAAAATGGAAAATAAAGTGCTAACAATTGTTAATATATATGCTCCAAACAAAAGACAGAATAAATTCCCAATTAAAATGCTTTTTAAAAATTCACCATTTCTCAGAGGGCGAAATTATTATAGCAGGTGATTTGAATATGGATATCACAAGATATAAAACAATTCTATTGAGTAAATGGGGATTGCAAGAAGCACATGAAACCCTAGGTTTAAAACCCAAATTTACTATATACTAAGACATAAAACAGCATCCTGCATAGACTTCTTTATTTTGGGAAAGGCAGTAATTGGATAGTCAAAGGAATTACAACACACCCAATATTAATTTCAGATCATGCCCCGTTAAGTATTGAGTTAGAACTAAGACTCAGTAAGGACAAGAGACCCTGGAGATATAACAATTTAATAATGGCCAAAGTTGAGGACAGGAATCAGATCAGGTTATTTTTTCAAGAAAAAAGGTTCAGTAACTCCAGATATCTTTGGGATGCAGCAAAATGTGTCCTAGGGGGCACTGTATAATGAAAGAAAAATCAATTAAAAATAATGGTACTCTAAAAGACAATTAAAAATTCAGGAACTAGAAATATTACAGAACAAACAAATTATTAGATACTGTTCCAAAACCCAAAATCAGATTAAGGAGATTAAAAAAACAATTAGAGGAATTAGATCTGACTCTACTGTGGAAAAAGGAAGTAATGGTAAGAAGTGATTTTCAGAGGAACAATATAAAATCAGCAAAAAGACTTGCAAATTATCTGAAAATAAGGAAAGAGAAACAAAAAGTTAAAAGTATAAAAATAAACGGTAATAAAACACGAGACCCAAAGGAAATTAAAGAGGCCTTTGCAAGTTTCTATAATAATCTATATAAAAAAGGGAGGTAGCAAACTTCCAGGAGAATATAAATTTAACACTGGATCAGTCTGAGAAAAGTAAACTAGATAGGAAAATTACAATACAAGAAATAAAGGATATAGCTAAGGAATTGAAAAATGGGAAATTGCCAGGACTAGATGGCTTTATGGCCGAATTCTACAAGGAAATGGTAGAAATTCTGGCCCCTGGATTACAACAACTTTTTAACAGCATACTAGAAGGGAAAAAGGCCCCAGAAACATGGAGAACGGCAGAAATAATGGTAATCCTAAAACCAAACAAAGACCCTAAAGAAGTAGGTTCACATAGACCCATTAGCCTATTAAACCAAGATTATAAAATCGAGACTTCCGGTTGGACGCCGAGCTGCACAGTCGGGAGAAACCTCTGCTCTGAGGTTTCTTTATCGCTGAGGGGGAAGGGGGAGTTGCAACTGCGCTGCGACCCCCCAGCAGGGCGTCCTGGAGGCGTGGATCCAGCAGATACCCCCATGAGCCTCCCCTACTCTCCGGCAAGCCCTAGTAAGGGCTGACGGAGCGAGCAGGGTTGCAGGCTTGTGTATTGTGGATAAACCACTACCTCTTCAGCGTGAAGTAGCGGCTGCTGGCAGAAGGAGCACTCAATTTCTCAAAGATTTGGAACCTATTTGGACTCTGTAAGTACCAATTTAAAGAAGGAAAAAGACTTAAAATTTGGCTTGGAAGGGACTTTAAAAACGGAGGTCGGTCCCTGACAGTTGATACAGTAAGAGACAGCGATACATTGTAACCAAAGCTGTTGTGAAAGTTTTGAAACAGAGAAGTCTTCTGTAACTGTTTTCCCTGTGAACGGGAACTTGGATTTGAGATTTGATTTGATTTGGTTTGGAAAATATATACCCCTTCTTTCTGGGGGTCTTGAAAAACTTGGTATGAACAAAGCAAAATGGTGCTGTCTGAAGAAAGAAAATAAGTTGTTTTGACTGGAAAGTTGTTTTTCGACCTTGAGCATGGCACAGCGAAAATGGTCACCGGAATTATAATAATAATAATTTATTATTTATACCCCGCCCATCTGGCCGGGTCTCCCCAGCCACTCTGGGCGGCCTCCAACAAATACCAAAATACAATACAAAGTCACAGTTTAAAAACTTCCCTAAACAGGGCTGCCTTTAGGTATTTTCTGAATGTCAGGTAGTTGTTTATTCCCTTGACTTCTGATGGGAGGGTGTTCCACAGGGCGGGCGCCACTACCGAGAAGGCCCTTTCAGGGGAAAAAAACTTTGGAACTCTTGCAGCAGCTAGTTGAAGGAGTGCAGCGCTGGGGACAGTCAGTCGGAATAGAAGCGATTGCACAGAATGAAAGACTTGAGATTAAGGATAGATCAGAGGATTTAATATCAGTTCAAAAGGAAGAAGAAAAGTTTAAAGAAGAAATCTCAATGGAAGTCTGTGTGCAAAAAGAAATGGACAATGAGAATGTCGTGGTTCAGGAGGAAGATGAACAAGCGCAACTACCTAGGGCTGCGCCATTTCACTGCGAGAACATTACAAGGCTGCAAGAAGACATACAGGAACAAGAACCAGAAATTTTTGACTTTTGGGTCAGGCTCTTTGAAAGGGTTGGGGTAGGATAAAAAGATTGGACTTATTATATGGTATTTTACTTATATATGGTTTTGACAAATGGATATGGACACCGTGATAATGGACAATGTTAGAAAATATTAGCCAAAATTTTTGAGGCCGAAAGGAGGGAAGGGGGTAAGAAAAAGGGGAGTAGTTTTGAAAATGTGGTTAGAATAGATAAAATTGGTTGAGGAATAAGGAAAGTGCAGAAGTATAATGAGGCTGAGGTAGTGAAGAAATGTTAGTAATTAATTGTGGAATATTAATGTTTATAAAAGTGTTAAGGAGGAAAGAAATGTGGTTTAAATTAGATTAGAAGATGAGAGGAAAACTGGGAATTATGTATTACTATGAAGTCAGCAGGGGGGGGGGGGATCTGAGGAAGTCTATTTAAAAGATGAAATTGTAAGATGTATGAATACCTGGCCCAGGAAGTGGGTTGGGGTTAAGCAATGATTTTTGTAAAGTATGGGGTTAAACACGAAATGATTTTATGTACTCCTGTGAGAGAGGGGTTTGGAGACTTTGCTCCCCTCGGTGGGAGAGGGGGGAGTATGAAACGTTTAACCATGTAATGTTTTGTGCTTTTAATTGGAAAATTTCAAAAAAAAATTATAAAAAAACCAAAAAAAAACAAGATTATAAAATCTTTGCCAAAATTATGGCAAATAGGTTAAAAATGCCATCCCCAAAATTATAAAAGAAGACCAATATGGATTTCTTAAGGGCAGAAATATTGCTCACCCAATTAGAAATATTAATGTATTATAAAGCATTTGATACACTCTCACAGGAATTCTTATGAGAAATAATGACTAAATATGGAATAGGAGAGGCTTCTCAGTTTGCGATACAAGAACTATATAAAGAAGGAATAGCAGTGGTGAGCGTTAATGGTGAACACTCCCAACCTTTCCCAATATCAGAGGCGTTCGGCAGGGGTGCCCTCTCTCGCCGTTCCTATTTATAATGGCTATAGAACAACTAGCAGAAAGAATAAGAAACTGTGGAAGGATGGAGGGTTATAAGATCGGGAAAGACGAGATGAAAATTAACTTGTTTGCAGATTATATTATTGTAATTATAACAAATCCCAAGGAAGGGATAAAAGAAATAAAGATAATATTAGAAGACTTCAAGGAATAATCCGGATTAGGGGTAAATATAACTAAATCAGAAATAATGTATTTTAATGTGAGTCTAGCTGGGGGGGAAAGAAAGAAATAGCATAACAGGTATGGGCCTGGGTTCTAAAAGAATAAAATACCTGGGTATTGAACTCTGTAGGAATATTAACAAGACTGCAGAACTCAGCTATAAGGTTTGGAATAAAATACTAAAGGATATGAAAAGATGGAGAAACAAAACTTTAAGCATTACAGCTAGAGTCAAGGCACAAAAATGTTTGGGTCCCAAGTTAAGCTATCTTTCCAAGCTATCCCACTAGAATGAAAAACAGAAAATGGAACAATGGAATCGGAGATAAGACAATGGATATTTGGAAGTAAAAAATCAAGGACACAAAAGAGGTTTGTGTACAACCACAAATCAGAATTAGGGTGGGGCCTCCCTAACATTTATAATTACTATGAAGCCATCCAATTAAAAACTTTACTAGAAATTGAAGCTAAAATAAACAAAAGTGGATCAAATTTGAGGATGAGGCCAACAACGGCACAGGAAGATTTGGAATCTTCACAAATAATGTAAACAAAGATCTGAAATCTGCAATAGGACCCAGGAAATTGGCATTATGCATATGGAGGAGATGGCGACCTATATGGTTATAAAGGATCTCTCTATGGGCACCCTTAGAAAGCATATATGAGGTAATAGACGATCCCAAATGGTGGAAAATTCTTAATGCTAAGGGATATCACATAGTTAAAGACATGTACAGAGGAGAGTCCTTAAAGTCATTGCAGGAAGTAACAGAGAACATAGTTAACCAATACTGGTTAAAAATTGGAGGACTATACAACAAAATTTTAAATCCAAGAGATGGAAATATGAGTTTAGAAGAGCCAATAGAGGAATTATATAAACAAATGGAAAAAACTAAACAAGGAATGATAGGTAAAATCAGTAAGAGGATGATTACAAATAAAACAGCAACTGGAAGAGTTAATTAGCTAACCTGTATATATTTACCTGAATGTATTGTTAGTCCAGAAGTATAAAAGAACTTTTTAAGCTTTTCTGTATGAAACATCTCTGTAAAGCTGTGAACTTTGATCTGCATTGTATTTCTCTCTGGCAAGCTTTGCCTTACTAAGTGTCTGGAGATAACACAGAGAGTAACTGTCCTTGCAGAGAGGAACTGTTGCCTAGGTCAGAGATAGGGTGGCCTTGCTGGAGTGCGCATGAACCAACTCAGGGCTAAATGTCCTTTTGCCTTATATGTACAACAGGAAATGTACAACAGGAAATGTTCCTTATATGGACAAGAGGAAGTTTTCTGGGGTGGGAAGAGAGCCAGAGAACTGTCTATAAGAACTGTCTGAAAATTGACTTTTTTGTACTTGCTTGGCTATCTAAACACCGCAGTACCTCTGCATGCAGAAATAAATCTTTCTCTCTCTGAAGCCAGCAGCCTCAGGTCTTTTCTGCTTCCATGTTTTCTCACCGGGCGCAACCATGGGAACCCGTAGGGGCAAATAAGGCTCATTTCGTGGGGGCCCGTCGGGATTCTTATGTTCCCCGGTCTGAGAAAACAGGGAGTCCGAGGCATCACTGCACAGCGAAAAGGCTCTCCCGGTCCGGCGTTTGCTGGCCCCAAGCGCGCTTCCTGCCTGTTTGTGGGAAGGGACTGGCTCACCCCGGAGGGAGAGCCAAACTGCACCGCAGGCGACGGGAGAAAGAGAAAGCGGCCGCAGGGGGGAAGGGAAGTAAGATCTGCAGAGGACAGGTAAGCTCCACAGGGGGAGCAGCTTCCCAGGGAAGGGGGAGCGCAGGATGTGATTGATCCTGCAAACGGCAGTGAGCATTGAATGCCGCTGTTACGGCAGTGAGCCACAGAGGGCCGCCGATAGCCTGGCAGTGAGCCACAGGGCTGCCAGGGAGGTGCCAGCAGAGAGCACTAGGTGCCGTTGGCTGTTGGGAAGAGGAAAAAGGGGGGAGGAAACCTGAGCTAGCTGAGATGGGGAATTGAAATTTTTGTTGCTGTGTAAAAATTTATGACTTGTAATAATTTTATGATATTGTGAATATTTTTCCTTCAGTGTGTGTGTGTGTGTGTTGGTCCCTGTTTGAGGCTTGCATTCATTCTGGAAAGGTGGGGCAGAAAGCAGCCCTAATCTGTGTGTTCCCAAACTCTGTGTTCCCAAAATTGTTTCATTTCTTGCTGCATTGCCAACGAAGTCTGGGAAGTCTGTTTTTTCTTGTATATGTGGCTGCACAATTTGTATTTGTTGTTTTGTTTTGTTGTCCCTTCAAGGAATCTGTTTGAACCCCAGGGTTGGTGAGTGTGTTTTGCAAATTGTTTGTGTGCCAAGGCATGTATCTTCAATAGAATGGGCTGTAAAAGTATTTCTCTGCAATGTTAAGGTGAATGTAAAAGTGTGTCTGAAGCATTGAAAGGAGGGCTGCTCTTGCAATCAGGAATGTTTGTTAGTTTGTTTTTAAAGCTGGTACAGTCTTATTTTGTTTCTTAATTGACCTTTGTTAAGCAATGAGAGTGGGGAGATGGACAGAAACAGAGAGAAGCCTTAGTTTAAACAGCAAGGATTTTTCTCTTTGCAGCAGTGAATCTTGCAAAGGAAGGGAATTTGCCTCCCACAAGGGGGGGGGAGAAGATTATGTCTTCTGAGCAGTTTGATGTTTCAACAAAGTTGATTAGAGGAAAGTTTTTATTTTATATCCCAGGTCTTAAGTTTTTCAGGGAAGGTTTTGAAGCAGAATGTATTTGGGAATGTAGATGTAGGTTTGTGGGATGTAATGAAGGAGAAGAGAATGTTGAAGTAGAATGGGAAGGGCTCATGGTTAGCAACTGACAGTGTAGCCCTGACAGTGTAAGTTAGGATTTGAAGGAAGTTTGAACCTCAGGAGGAAAAGGGGGCAGAAATTTTGGAATGATTGGAAGAAAAATTGATGATAAAGTGAAGGTATACATATCATAGAATCATAGAGTTGGAAGGGACCCCAAGGGTCATCTAGTCCAACCCCCTGCCAAGCAGGAAACAATATTGAAGGCCAAGGTTGCAGAGCACATCTGGGGGGGTGAATCCATTGTCCAAACCATGGAGAGGACCACCAGGTTGTTGCCATGGAAGCATGAGACAATGAGAGAGGCCTGAAGATGGCTCTGCTTCAGAGGTGGTATATATAGTAAGCCCTTCAAAGATTGTTTTAAAAAGACAGGAGTTTTTCCTATTGCCCTGTCCATAATTTGTTGTTACCTAAAAGAAACCTGAAAATTGTCACTATTTGAATGAGCACATCGAGGGTTCAACTCCATTGTCCAAATGAAACACCGTTGTGAGGAGTTAGCAATTTTGCTAAGCTGGCCGCCACGTGTGAGATGATGAGAGTGACCTACCGATGGCTCTGAAGAGATAAATAGGCCAAGTTCTATTCTGTCTGACAACCCAACTCTGTCAGAATTTGTTCCCTATTGCCCTGTTCCCACCTTAAGTCCTCCTGAGGGTCAAAAATAGGTTGGTGGTGAGTAATTCTTGGACACAAGGTCCTGATAGGCTTGGTGAGGTGGTAAGTAGAAAATTAGGTACTGAGGATCAATGGCTGGTGCTTGGATGCAGGAAAAAGAAGAGGAGGGAAAGTTAGTCTCTGATATGGCTGTTGGAACTGGTAATATAATTGGGATGGAGAAATGGAACATTAGAAAGAGAAGAAGACAGTAAGGAGAAAATAGCTATACCCAAACACCCTAGATCACTTGTACAATGTTATATTGGAGTGGATTAGTTGCTATGTAAAAGTTTTCTTAAAAGGAGAATGTTCTGAAGGATGTCCAGATAGTGAGAATTGCAATGGCTCCAGTAGTGTGTATGAAGGTGATGTTGAAGAAATGGATCTTATTTGGGAAAAATTGTATCTTTCTGTTCCCTGACATTAGCAGAGTTTTATGTTAAATTGGTCTGAAATTGTGGTGATGCTAATGATGATATTGTGTATGATTGTATTGTGTATTTGTTTATATTTGTGTGTATTCTAAGTTTAGAGTGTTTGCATGGATTGGAAAAATGAACTAAATTATTGCTCTGGGCCAAAGAGTAGACCAAAGAGCTATGGAATAATCATTGCGGAAGAATATTGTATTTCGAGGAGATAGTGATCCGGCATGGTCAGTAATATCTTGTGAGTGTATGGGAGGCTGTCCTTATTTGATTGGGTTATTCTACTTACCTCAAACAGGTAGGAGGACTGAGGTGTGATCAATATGATACCTCCTTCCATTGTGGTTAATCTGTGAGGCAAAAGAAAGGCAGGAGGGGCCCAAGACACCACCCTCCAAGGGCAGATATAATCTCTGTAACTATCTCCTATTCTTTTAGCAGGTGCCCTAATGCCATGTAGCTTTGCTAAGCCAGTTTTATCCCTATGCAGAGACTCTGAAACCTAAGTGGCAAAGATCCTACACAGTCTTTTTGGCAACACTGCCAGTGGTGAAAGTGGCTGGTGTCCGCCTCCTCATGTAGAGACAGGACCTGCCGCAGTGTGCTGAAACATCCCTTGAAGCTGAAGATCCAGGGAAGCAACAAAGGCCAAGAAGCAACAAACCTGCTGCCAATGCACAGGGGAGGGGCCATTGGCCCTGTGCACGCCTATGGAAGAAAGGAAGGAAAAGAACACTGAATGGGAGGACTGAATGATCATATTGCCTTAATTTGTGTTGACCAGTTACCAGATAATGTGACCAGTTGAACAGTTTCTGTAATTAGTGTTAGGAATATTTGAAGTAAAAGATCCTTAGTTGAACCTGTTGATATTATATCCCCCATTGTTATTTTGCTACTATGCCTCTGTATTCTCTGCTTAAAGCAATGCATGCATATGGTATTTATAAAGTTGTGTCATGGATTCTTCAGCTCATTGCCCTTGCTAGAGAATATCAGTCATTTCCCAGGGACGCACTGGTGGGGTCCAGAGGTCCGGGAGAGAAGAGGAGGGAATGGAAGGAGTTAATTAGCTAACCTGTATATATTTACCTGAATGTATTGTTAGTCCAGAAGTATAAAAGAACTTTTTAAGCTTTTCTGTATGAAACATCTCTGTAAAGCTGTGAACTTTGATCTGCATTGTATTTCTCTCTGGCAAGCTTTGCCTTACTAAGTGTCTGGAGATAACACAGAGAGTAACTGTCCTTGCAGAGAGGAACTGTTGCCTAGGTCAGAGATAGGGTGGCCTTGCTGGAGTGCGCATGAACCAACTCAGGGCTAAATGTCCTTTTGCCTTATATGTACAACAGGAAATGTACAACAGGAAATGTTCCTTATATGGACAAGAGGAAGTTTTCTGGGGTGGGAAGAGAGCCAGAGAATTGTCTATAAGAACTGTCTGAAAATTGACTTTTTTGTACTTGCTTGGCTATCTAAACACCGCAGTACCTCTGCATGCAGAAAATAAATCTTTCTCTCTCTGAAGCCAGCAGCCTCAGGTGTCTTTTCTGCTTCCATGTTTTCTCACCGGGCGCAACCATGGGAACCCATAGGGGCAAATAAGGCTCCAAACCCAACTTATTCAAAAGATGTGGAGTAAGGAAGAACAAATTAGCGAATCAAAGGTCGAAAAAATAATGAAAGGAATAGACGAGATTAAAGTAAGCAAATTTAGGGAGCTGGAACTAAAATTCTTTCTAAAATGGTATAGATCTCCAGCCCAGCTAGCTAATATGATATCAGGATTGAACCCTAACTGCTGGCACTGTGAACAAGCCAAGGGATGGTTCTCCCATATGTATTGGGAATGCCCAGAGGTAAGGGGATTTTGGAATAAAATCCTTAAGGTTATAATGAAGTTTTTAAAGTGAAGTATCTATCATAACACGGCCATAGAGAAAGGTGACCAGCTCACCTTCAAAGCAATGATGCTAGCGGGAAAGGCAACAATAGCTTTAGGTTGGAAAGATAGAGAAAAACGGACAGTAGAGGTCTGGACTAATTATTTGTTTGAATTTATTCAGTCAGACATCGTTGCAGTAACATCACAGGAAACAACATGGAGGGCCAAGTCTACTATTATAAAGACCAGATGGAACCCCTATCTTCAATGGATAACAACTACTGGAACAGAAGACATTCAGTGGAAATTAAAGACATTGTGCCCGTGGCTGAGGACAATCATTTGAACCCTTCCAATGTAAGGTGGGGGAGGGGGTGGGAAGAGGAAAGGAAAAAATGGTACGGGAAATTTAAAAATTGCAAGGAGAGAATATAATGTATGTAAAAATTCTCATACTTTAATACAGATCTTTTTTTAAAAAAAGGATTCTTTTCCTGTGTTGCAGTCATGGGATTGTTTATATCACATGATGGTGTATGTTTTCATTCCACATTGTGGGAAGTGACGGAGACAGGATGTTTATATTACTGTGTTTCTGTGATGTAGGACGTTTGTCCTTTGCTCTTTCTGTTTGCTGTCTGATGCTGAAGAGGAAGGAGCTGAGTTACAATGCTCCAAGTGTGTATATGTAAATAAATGTAGTTAGCCAAATGCTGCTACTGAGTCTGTACGCTGACTGCCTATACTCTGCTGATCCTGAAGTGTGCTGATGCCTCTTGGTATCAGTCACTGTGATGGTTGGGCTGGAGAAAGATTTTGAATCTCCTAACGAGACCAAGAGGGAGAGAACATGCCAGTCAGGCATGTGTCTCTGCCGGACTCCTACTCGTGTGTAGGACCTCCTGACACCGGCACCTCTTTTTCTAGAATAATAGCACTGGATAAAACCCCCAAAGAATGGGAAATGGTATTGGTTTAGGAAGAGAAACCTCTCTTACTGAGTTACAGGAGAGAATGGGGATATTGTCCTATAAATCAAGTAATCCCACAGAATGCCCTTAGGCAGCAATCCTCTACCCATTCACCTAGGAGTAAATCCCATTGACTTCTGAGTAGATGTTACCAGAGAACTGGCCATTGTGTGTACCCTCCTCTAATTCTAGAATCATAGAATATTAGACTTGGAAGGAATCCAAGGGCCATGTAGTTGAACCCCCTGCAATGCAGGAATCTCAGCTAAAGCATTCGTGACAGATGGCCACCCAACCACTGCTTAAAAACCTCCAAGGAAGGAGAGTCCACCACCTCTCGTGGGAGTCTGTTCCACTGCCGAACAACACTGACTGTCAGAAAGTATTTCCGAATGTTTAGTCAGAATCTGCTTTCTTGTAACTTGAAGCCATTGCCTCGAGTCCTACCCTCCAGAGCAAGAGAAAACAAGCACACTCTCTCTTCCATGAGACAGCCCTTAAGTGTCAGGAGTCCAGGTTCCCAGCTTGATAACACAGTAAGCGTAGATAATTAAAAAGGAGGATTTATTGCAAAACCAAACAGATAGCCCTGGACGGCTCTAACAAAGCCTCCAGCATCATTACTCAAGATGACCCTTCTGAAGTCTCCTTCCTGTTTCTACAGAAGATATTGAACTTTTGCATCTTGCATCTCTTGTTTTGCTTCTGGTCTAGCAGCCCTCCCATTCAACGGCTTTTAGGAAAGATTGGATCAGCTCCCACCTCAGACAGACTGCTTCTGTCTTTGTTCATGCCTGATTGAACTCCTTGAGAGATTTGGCTGTGTCCCAGCCCACTCTCCGCCGTTCCCTTTGCAACCGCCATTCCGAGGGGCGGGGGAGTCGGCACTAGTGTCTGTTCACCCTGCTTGAAAATTTACCCTCTTTGCTCCTGGCTGCTTTATTCATTTGGCTGCAAACTTTCACAGGGAGCTGGCTCATTTCTGACATTAAGATATTTGACGATGGCCATCATATCTCCCCTCAGCCTCCTGGTTTCCAGACCAAACATGCTGTCTGGGTGTTTCTCATGAGTCAAGTGTTGCTCATGAGTAACGACTTCAGTTGCTAAGACTATTTATTGTGCATTACTATTTTACAGTGTAGAGCTAGTTCAAAACATGACCGCTCTGTCACTTGCAGAATCCGGAAGTGCCCCTCCTCGGTTTCCCACCCAACACCAAAGTCTCGGCACCCTAAAACGAGTCTGCGGTGTCTCCTGACCCCCCGATGCTGTGCTGGCGCCGGAAGTGGCAGTTCTCCCTCAGATCCTCTCTGGCTGGCAGTGCTGGGTCTTTGCCCAGAGTCTCCAAGCCTCTGCAGCTCCTCCTCCCTTGGAGAGAGCTCAGGTGAGAGGCTAGAAGAGGAGGAGTCCATCGACAGAAGCGGCTGGGGTTCCCTGTAACGTAGAGAGCCCTCCTCTCGCGAAGAGCTGCTCTCCCAGTCCTCCTCCCGAGGAGGACTTCTTTCCCTGCCCTCCTCCTGAGCAGGACCTCCAACCAGCCCTTCCTCTCGAGTAGTCCTCCTGTCCCCCTCCTCCTCGAGAGGAGGATCTCTCTCCCCTCGCTCCTCACAGGAATACCTTTGCCCCGGCTCTCCTCCCGAGTGGACCTCCCCTCCTTGGAGCCGGGCAATCCTACACATACCCAGCTCCTTCATGCGCTCCTCTTAAGGATGTTTCCAGACCCTTGATCATCTTGGTTGCCCTCCTCTGCACACGTTCCAGCTTGTCAATATCTTTCTTAAATTGTGGTGCCCAGAATTGGACACGGTATTCCATGTTTGCCTTGTTCTGGTGTATGCAATTATTTTTGTTTTGCAGCTGTGTGTTTTGTATTCATATTGTATTGTAATGGCCATTGGCTATAAACAATAAAATTGATTGAGTCAGATTGAGTCAATTACCAATCTTTTTTAAAAAGGTGATAGAACGGATTGCAGGAACTATCAAGGCATCTCTCTATTAGCTGTGTCTGGCAAAATTCTTGCAAGGATCTTAGCAAACTGTCTCCTATCTATATCTGAGGATATCCTTCCTGAATCCCAAAATGGTTTACAACCTGCTAGGGGGACAGTGGGTATGATTTTCACTGCTCGACAACATCAAGAAAAATCCAGGGAGCAAAACCTACCTCTGTAAATGGCGTTTATTGACCTAAGACCTTTGACACTGTAAATTTTAGGATCGTGACAATGAAAATAATGAATAGAGTTGAGGCGATAATGCATCCCTGTTTAATGACAGACCCCACTGTGAATGGTTCACTTTGAGAGCCGTTGTTATCTGTGATTATTGCTGCAATATTATTGTGGAGGATCCAAAAGATGTTCACAAATTTATCCTGGCAGCTCATTTTCAGTCGGACAGTCCACAAGGCAGTACAATGTCAAGCTCACTGGTCAGTATTTGCCTGGGTCTTACTTTATCCGTTTTGAAGATGGGGAAAAGACCACCACCAGTCTGTAGGGACCTCACCTGTTTTCCAAGAATTCTCAAAGATCATAGACAAAGGCTCTGAAATTACATCAACTTTAGTACCCTTGGATGCAGCTCATCAGGACGTGAAGATTTGAATTCATTTAAAGTAGCTGGGTGTTCCCTTACTACCTCTTTTCCTATCTTGGGCTGTAGCTCCCACCTTATATCAATTTTTCTGTTATCACCAGGTTGGGCATCACTTTTCTTTTGGGTGAAGACAGAGGCAAAGTAGGTGTTGAGAAGTTCTGCCTTTTTTCTGTCACCCAATAGCATTTCTCTGTCTTCCCCACGCAGAAGACCTACCACTTGCTTGTTCTTCCTCTTACTTTGGACATAGCCGAAGAAGCTGTAACAATCTCTGGACTTCCGGTGAAGCGCCATACTGGCCGGTTGGGAGAAGCCCCAGCTCCGGGGAACTCAGACGCTGTCAGAGAAAGGGGAGCCGTAACTGCGATACGGCCCCCAGAAAAAAACTTCAGGAAGATTGTTGTGAAGATGTGGGGATCCAGCAGGTACCCTTCGCACCTCCTTTACTCCCCGGTAAGCCCTAGTAAGAGCTGCCGAGAGCGGGTGAGGTGGTAGGCGCAGGTACTGTGGATCGATCGCTACCCTGGCACCGTGAAGTGGCGACAGCCGGTGGCAGAGAGCACTTTACTTCTTCTTGAAATTTGGACTTAAATCGGGACTCTGTGAGTAAAATTATGATTTGAAATTAAGTTTGAAATTCGGCACGGAGGGAGATCTAAAAAGGAGGTCCGTCTCCCGCGACTGCAGCAAAGACAAATTAATGAAAATATCACTGCAGCCGCGAAAGACTTTTTAATAGCTAATTTCCAAGCTTTTAAAGAGCTAGCCCCCCTGAAGGGCAGGACTAAGGGGGTAGTTTCTTTTGGATCTTTTTAAACCTGCTGGATTATAATTTGTTTAAGTACAAAGGAAGACCTGCACGCCCTCAGGATATGGAGACCGGGTCAGTCAGCGGGCAGCCATTGTGATGTAACAAGAGACTGAGACTGAGTGATACATTGTTTCCAACTTGTTTTGAAGTACTACTTTGAAGCCTTGGGAAAGCCCTGAATTGGAATTGTAAGACTGTAAAACTTTAGATGGCAACATAAGTACGTCACTAAGGGTAAAAACTTTCACTGGTTTGTAAAGGGACTTTTTAAACCTTATAGAATTGAGGCTACTGATTGCATAAGTGGATTGTAATTTTCAGACTGGCACAAGACTTTAGGATTTCTCACAACCATTTGAGGCGAACTGGCAGCTGTCTGACCTTGAGCATTGTTTATAACAAAGACTGTTTTGGAAAGTGCCTGACAGCAAAACCTTGCAAGGGATTGGATATCCTTGACTCTGCAGCTTAGTAAAATAATTTAAAGTTATGGAAAAAGAGAAAGGCACACCAGCTCAATCAATAGCAGCTAGAACAAAACAAACGAAAGCTTCCCTCAAGACATTTGAGGAACAAGTTTTGTCTTCATTGGCTGTGTTAACAGCAAGTGTAAATTCTCATAGGGAAACATTGAAAGCCAATACAGAAAGTATTAATCGTATGGGACAGGAGCTGGGTTTGATGAAGCAAGAAATTAAATTTCCCCCCCCCAAGATATTTTATTATTTTCGCATTGAACAACAAAAACACAAACATACACAAATACACAATAAAAAACATAATAAACACATCAAACAAGAACAACAAAGAAAAAAAGAAAACTTATACATACCTTACATAAACAGGAACAATAAACTATCCTTATTCAATTCTAGTTTCTATCTTCTTTAAAAAGTGACTTCCCCCGCTCCCTCAACTGCGTTCAAAATCAATATACTTTAGTAACTTTGTATCTTTTTTCTTAAACATTAACCACACTTCTTAATAGTCTTTGGGACATTAATTAATCAAATATAATTCATCACTTAAACTACATATCCTAAAACATTCTTAAACATTTAAATCATTCATAACAATACTTCTTGTATACAATTTTATCTAACATCAACTAGCTAAAGCCAATCCACCAAGCTAATTCTGCTCAAATATCCAATTTTACACGATTTTTTAAATAATCCTTAAATTTCTTCCAATCCTGTTGCACCTTCTCCTCCCTCTGGTCTCGGAGTCTCGCGGTCAGTTCAGCGAGTTCCATAAAGTCCATTAGCTTCATCTGCCATTCTTCCACTGTCGGGATCTCTTCACCTTTCCAGTTTCTTGCAAGTAAAATTCTAGCAGCTGTTGTGGCATACATAAAAAACACTCTATCCTGACTGGGTATCTCATGATTGGTCATGCTCAAAAGGCAGGCCTCTGGTTTCTTACTAAAGGTAATTTTCATTACCTTCTTGAGTTCATTATAAATCTTCTCCCAGAAAGCCTTAACCCTTGGGCATGTCCACCACATATGATAAAAGGTACCTTCCGCAGATTTACATTTCCAGCACACATTACTTGTGACAGGATATATCTTAGCTATCTTCACTGGTGTCAAATACCACCTATATATCATTTTCATAATATTTTCTCTTAATACATTACAAGCAGTAAATTTGATACCTTCCTTCCACAACCTCTCCCAGTCATCCATCATAATATTATGTCCCACATCTTTTGCCCAATCTATCATTACAGATTTAACCAGTTCATCTTTCGTATGCCACTCTAGCAACAAATTATACATCCTGGAAAGGTTTTTAGAGTTCGGTTCAATTAACTCTGTTTCCAGCTTTGATTTTTCTATTTGAAAACCAATCTTTTTGTCTAATCTAAAAGTTTCATAAATTTGATGATACTGCAGCCAGTCGGTGACTTCTTCTTTCATTTGATCGTAACTTTTCAGCTTAAACGTCTCACCTTCTTGCTGCAGTATATCTGCATATCTTGGCCATTTTGCAGACATATTAGGTCTTTTATAGGCCTTAGCCTCTACAGGTGAAATCCATCTAGGGGTCTTTCTCTCCAATAAATCTTTATTTCTCATCCAAACCTGAAAAAGGGCTTTTCTGACTATATGGTTCTTAAAAGCTTTGTGGGCCTTTACCTTGTCATACCAAAGATATGCATGCCATCCAAACACATTATCAAAACCTTCCAAGTCTAACACATCTGTATTGTCTAATTTAAACCAATCCTTCAACCAGCAAAAGGCGGCTGCCTCAAAATAAATCCGTAAATCTGGCAGGGCGAAGCCTCCTCTTTCCTTAGAGTCCGTTAAGTATCTTAAATTTAATTCTGGGCTTCTTCCCCTGCCAGATAAACTTCGTCAAATCCTTTTGCCATATCTTAAAACAGTCTAATTTGTCTAAAATCGGAATCACTTGGAATAAAAACAGCATCCTTGGTAATACATTCATTTTAACAGCAGCTATTCTGCCCAGCAATGAGAGTTTCAATCTTGTCCATGTTTCTAAATCTCTTTTTATCTCGGCCCATACTTTTTCATAATTATCCTTAAACAGGTTTAGATTTTTCGCAGTTAGATTAACTCCTAGATATTTTACTTTTTTAACGAAGCTTAGGCCAGTATAGTCCTGTAACTTCTGTATCTGCACAGGGTCCATATTTTTAGTCAATACTTTGGTCTTCACCTTATTTAATTTAAAGCCGGCTACACGTCCAAAAAGTTCAATTATTTCTAAAGCTTTGGGGACACTGCTTTCAGGTTCTTGTAGGGATAACATCAAATCATCTGCATAGGCTCGTAATTTATATTCCTTCTCACCCACCTTTATTCCTTTAATCTGTTTCTCCTGCTCGTATCATATTTAAAAGGACTTCCAGGACCGTGATAAACAACAAAGGGGAGATAGGGCACCCTTGTCTTGTTCCTTTCTCAACTCTAATTTCCTCCGATATCACACTGTTAATTATTATTTTTGCTTTTTGCTCTGTATAAATGGCATTAATGCCATTCAAAAATCGTTGTCCAACTGCCATCCTTTCTAAATTTTTCTTCATGAAAGTCCAAGATATATTATCAAAGGCTTTTTCTGCATCAATGAACATTAATGCTGAATCCATATTTATGTTTTTTTCCAGTTTTTCTAGAATGTCCACAATAATTCTCGTATTATTACTTATTTGTCTTCCTGGTAAAAAACCTGCTTGGTCTTTATGAATATAATCCTTCAGTACTCTTCTTAATCTCATAGCCATGACATTAGCAAATATTTTATAATCCACATTCAATAACGAAATCGGACGGTAATTTTTCATCAAGGTCTTATCTGAGTCTGGTTTCAAAATCAGTGTGATATAGGCCTCCTTCCATGTCTCCGGTGCCCTACCTCCTTCTAGTAAATCATTGCAAACATCTTTCAAAGGCTGTGATAGCCAGTCTTTTAACAGTTTATAATACTTTGCAGTTAGTCCATCTGGTCCTGGTGCCTTCCCTATCTGCATGTTGTTAATTGCATCTTCTATCTCTTGTGTAGTAATCGGGTGGTTGAGCATATTTATTTTATCTTCTGGGACTTTATGCAATCCATTTTTTTCCAGAAACTGGTCTATTTCCAATTCTTCAATTTCATCTTCCTTATACAATTGTTTATAATATCTTTGAAAACACCATCTAATTTCCTCTGGGTTCTCCACATTCCTTCCATTGATTACTAGGTTGTTGATGATATTTGCTTTTTGCCTTTTTTTCAACTGCCAAGCTAATAGCTTCCCACATTTGTTTGCTGATTCAAAAGTTCTTTGTTTCATCAATTTTATTTTCCATTCTAAATCCTGGTTCAGAATTTTTGCATATTGGGACTGCAAATATTTAATTTCTTTCTGTATTTTTTGATTTTTAGGGTGGCCTCTTAATTCTTTTTCTTTTCCTTTAATTAATTTCAACAATCGTTCCATTTCTGCATTTTGCTGCTTCCTCTTTTTTGCTTTTTCACTAATGAGGAACCCTCTCATCACCGCTTTACTTGCGTCCCATACTGTCCTCTTTTCCACCTCAGTATTCAAATTGATTTGAAAATATTCCTTCATCTTTTTTGCAGCTCTTTCTATCAGCTTGGTATCTCTCATCAATGCATCATCCATTCTCCATCTAAAGGAGCCCTTGGAAATTACCTTTAAATTCAATTGCACAGGATTATGATCCGAATAAGTCTTGGGACCAATTTCTGCTTTTTGTATTTTTGGTGTCAGTTCATTAGAAATCCAGATGTAATCTATTCTCGACCATGACTTCTGAGATTCTGAAAAATAAGTTGCCTCTGTTTCAGTTGGGTTTCTCAATCTCCAAGCATCCACCAAATTCAAATTATCAACCATTTCAAAAAACGTTTTTGGCAGTTTCCCATCATTTGTGATTTTTGTTCTTTGGGATCTGTCCATTAATGTGGAAACTGCACCATTAAAATCTCCGAGGCACACTATTTTATACTCCAAATAGTCCAATAGCAAGTCATGGAATCTTTTTATAAAAATTTGACTTTCCATCATTTGGTGCATAAAGTCCCAGAATCAAAAAATTTTCGCCTTGTACCTTAATTTCAATAGCAATGTATCTCCCTTCTTCATCTTTAAATAGCTGTCTTGGACTGTATTTTTCTTTTGCATAAATTACCACTCCTCTCTTCTTGACTTTATCCGATGAAATAAATTCCTGGCCTAACTTTTTATTTTGTAAAATCCTTCTGTGTTGTCGAACTACATGGGTCTCCTGTAAACATACAATGTCCAAATCCTTCTGTGTTGACACGAACTGAACACTGGGTCTCCTGTAAACAAATACAATGTCCAAATTCTTCTTTTCCAAACTAGTGAAAAACTCTGTGTCTCTTCGGTCTCTGGTTCAATCCCCGAACATTCCATGTCATCAATTTAAGGGCCATCTTCTAATCTACTCCTCCAGACGCCTCTGCTTTCTTATCTTTTTCTGGGTCTTTCGAATCTTCTGGCCTCGGTGCCCCTGGAAATGGCAATACTCCTGGAAGTTGAAAGAGAAAAGCTGGATCTAATGCTGTACCTTTAAAATCTTCCAGATGCTTGTCCAGAAATTTTTGTTTCTCAGCCGGGGATCTTATCCTTATCTTCTTTTCTTTGAATGTAAATGCAAGGCCCTCTGGGAATTCCCAACTGTAAGGAATTTTCCTTACTCTTAGCTCCGATGCCAAATCGTTGTAGGATACTCTTTTATCAAGGAAGTATTTGGGGATGTCTTTAAAAAATATAACCTTCTTCTGCTGTACCACCAGGTTGTTCTTATAATGTAAGTCCAAAATATAGTCTCTTTGGTATCTGTTGTGTAGCACAATCAAACAATCATTGACTACTTTAGAACTTTTCTTTCCTCTGGATCCAAATCTGAAGGCCTTCACTATGAGTGCTGAGACGTCGTCCTCCTCCAGGTTCCAGAATGTTGCAAATTCATTAACTATAAAAGCTTTCAGAGACTGTCTTTTTCCAATTCTGGAAGTCCTCTTAGACGGAGGTTCCCTTCCCTCTCTCGGAGTTGAAGAAAAGCGAGAGATTCTTCCACGTTCTTCTGCTGTAATCCAATTTTTTCAATCTTTTCCAAATCAATATTCTCCAATTTCGTCTCCACCGTTTTTATTTTCTCCTTTACTTCTTTAAATTCCTCTGTTTCCTTTTTTAAAACTGTCACCTCCTTCCCAATTTTATCAATTTCTTCTCTATTTTTCCTGACTCCTTCCTCAATTGCCCCAATAGATTTTTCCAATCTCTGGGTAGAGTCTTTGATTTCTGCTTGTAAGTTTCTCTGTTGCTGAATTTACAGTTGTATTTACTGAAATCTGTGTTTGTTTCACGTCCTCTCCTACTTTTTTCAGTCCTTCTGACACCTCCGCAATACTAGCAGTTAATTTCTCAATAGCAGCTGCCATCTGTTCTTGTGTAGTTATAGATATAGAAGCTTTTCGCTGTTCTCTTGCTTTTGCTCTAGTGCTATCTTGCATTTCCAAAACACTCTGCAGCTGGTATTTCAAGGTCACCTCAGTTGATGTAATTGTCTCAGACATTCACAGGGAAAGACCAACAGTCCCAAAATTCAACACCAGGTGGCTAGCATGCAAATTCCGAGAACAAAGGAACAACAGAGCCAGGAGTCCCAAACAGTTCCAGCCAACCATCTACAGTTTAGGCTTGAATTTCCAACGTTTTAAAAGTTTTAAAGTTCATCAAAATCAAGAAGAGTTAGTCCTTAAAACAGTCCAAAGCAGTACCTTACTATTCTTCTTGCAATGTAACCACCAAGTCCAAAGTAAAGACTGCAGCCAGCCACAAAAAAGTTAAAATGTCTCCGCCGGTAAACAGTTGCAAAACAAATGGCAACAAAGTAACGCAGCCCGCTACCGACCCGGATTCCTATTCCAGAGGGGGAGCGGTGTCTTCTTTTACCATAAACCTCAGTTTTAAGTCTTATAAACCAGTTTAAACAACTTTTAAATCACTTTTAAAAAGTTCAGCAAAACTAGCAAACTTTCCGCTAGTCGCGGCTTAGCTCCTTTACCGTTACCTTGCTCTGTAAAACAATCCAGGAGAACGGGCTTCCTTTTTACGTTCTCTCTGCAAGTCCAAATCTTTTCTTTGAAATCCAAAAGTCAATTAAACTTACTACTCACAGAGCTTCTTTTGCATAATCCAATTAAGAAGTGCTGAGCGCTCGGATCTGCCAGAATCGCTGCTTTGTTCCTCGGGGGCAGACGTCTCTTCAGCTCCGTGCCGGAGCCTCGCTCGCCCGATTTTCCCCCTTACGAGGGTCAATCGGGAGCGGGGACGGCACGTCTGGAGCCCACAAGACCGCGGTCCACGGGACGCTCTTCCCGTGGCTTTTGAGGGGCCCGCAGCGCAGGTACGGAAGCCCCAAAACCCCCGGGGAACCGGAGCTCTTCAGCTCCCGTCCGACATGGCCGGCGCTAAACCGGAAGTCGATGAAGCAAGAAATTAAAGATACTAAATTACAAGTGGCTGATGTAGAGTCAAGAATTAATAATTTGGAGACTGTAAAAGTGCAAGACCTTGAAAGGCAACAAGAATCCGCACAAATTGCCATTGCCAATCTACAATTGAAGGAAAGAGAGGCAAATTTGCGTATAAGGGGTTTGCCAGAATTGGAACAAGGAGATTTGAAATTATTCTTAATTCAACAATTTACAGACTTCTGGGATCTGGAAGAATAAGAAGTGACAAAGACAGTGGTAAAGGCGTATAGATTTGGTGGCAAAGGAATGAAGGGAAGAAAATCAGTTAATGACTGTTTGGTTGTCTTCTAGAACAGAGAACAAAGAGACAAGATTTTAAGCTTACATTACAGCAAGAATTTGGAAGTGGAAAAACAACCAATTACTCTTTTTAAAGACATTCCTAAATTTTTCCTTGACCTTAGGGGGAATTATACTGATTTGACATCAGCCCTCAAGAAGAAGGGGATCTTCTTTCATTGGGAGTTCACACAAGGCCTTTCCTTCAAATATAAAGAAAATAAAATAAAGATCAAATCGGTTGAGGACAAGAGAAAGTTTTTGGATAAACATGCGGAGGATTTTGATGATAGAAGAAGTCAGGCCTTGACACTTGCAGCTCTGGGAATAGGACAGCTACCAGGACCCCTATCGAAGACTGGACAAAGTGCAGAAGAAGAATTACTAGGAGCAGCAGCGGCAGGACCAGGTCTGGTCGGATAAAGATGGCACTAAGAATTATTAACATGGAATGTGAGAGGTTTAAATTTAATGGCCAAAAGAAACCAGGTAAATCATGTGTTAATGAAACAAAATTTGGACATAGTATGCCTGCAGGAAACACATGTAATGAGAACTCACAAAAGAGCACTGCAAAACAAAAGACTTGGCCAATAATTTATTTCTTCAGACAAGGTGAAAAAGAGAGGAGTAGTCATATATGCCAAAGAAAAATACAATCCAAGGATGATGTTCAAAGATGAAGAGGGAAGATATGTTGCGATAGAAATAACAGCACAAGGTGAGAAATTTTTGATTCTGGGAATATATGCTCCAAACGAAGCCAAAGCAGATTTCTATAAGGAAAATACATGATACACTTCTGGACTATATGGACTATAAAATAATTTGTATGGGAGATTTGAATGGAGTGGTCTCCACATTGATGGATAGATACCAAAGAACTAAATTCATGAACAATGGAAGACTCCCAAAGACTTTTTTTGATATGGTGGACAATTTGGACCTTATAGACACATGGAGGTTGGAAAACCCATTGGCAAGGGAACCTACGTTCTTTTCAGAAGCGAAACTGGCATGGAGTAGATTGGATTATATATGGATATCTAAAAACCAAGTACCAAAAATCAACAAGGTCGAAATTGAGCCAAAGACTTGTTCGGATCATAACGCTGTACAACTAGAATTAAGACTGACTCCCCAGGGTTTGTTTAGATGGAGAATGAAGGATTCATTACTGAGAAATGGAAAAATTATTGAGAAGGCCCAAAAAACCCTAAAGGACTATTTTGAAATTAATTTAAATACAACAATGGATAAGAGGGTGATTTGGGACGCAAGTAAAGCAGTAATGAGAGGATTCTTTATACAACAAAATGCATTAAGGAAAAAGGAGCAGAATATCAAAAAAGATTCGATTTTATTGAAAATCAAAGAAAAGGAGAAGAAATTGAGAAGCAAGCCGAAGGATCAACAGATCCAAAAGGAAATAAAGGCTCTCCAGGTACAATATTCTAATTTGATAAATCAGGAGATAGAATGGAAAATAAAATTAATGAGACAAAAGACTTTTGAATCTGCAAACAAATGTGGTAAATTACTGGCTTGGCAATTAAAAAAGAGACAGAAGCAAAATACAATTACCAATATAATAGTGGATGATAAAAATATAGAGAACCCAAAGGAGATCAGAAGATGTACAAAGAAGATAATCAGAATAGAAATAAAATACAACAGTTTTTTCGGAAAAAAATGGACTGCATAAATTACCAGAAGTTAAAAAAATAACACTCAACCACTCAATTACAAGGCAAGAAGTAGAGGAAGCAGTAGACCATATGTAGCTGGGCAAGGCCCCAGGACCGGATGGACTTACAGCAAAATACTACAAAACTTTGAAGGACTGGATGATTCAACCGATGATGGAAGTATGCAATGAGATATTAAGGGGAAGTAGGGCACCTGAGTCATGGAAAGATGCATATATAACTCTGATACCTAAACCAGATACAGATAGGGCTCAAATGAAAAACTATCGACCAATTTCTTTATTAAATGTGGATTATAAAATATTTGCAAATATATTGGCCACAAGATTGAAGAGAGTATTGAAAGAATATATCCACAATGATCAAGCAGGTTTTTTACCTGGAAGACATATGAACAGCAATATTAGGAATTTAGTGGATATATTAGAAAGGCTGGATAAGAAAATTAATACAAGAGCTATTTTGATGTTTATTGATGCAGAGAAGGCCATTGACAATATTTCGTGCAATTTTATGAAGCAAAATTTGAATAGCATCGAAGTTGGAGATAAATTTATGAATGGATTAGAAGCAATTTATTTTGAGCAAAGAGCAAGAATTATAATAAACACTGTGGTGTCAGAGGAAATTAGAATTGAAAAAGGAACTAGACAAGGGTGCCCGCTATCCCCGCTTTTATTTCTTACAGTCCTGGAGGTCCTGTTGAACATGATAAGAAAGGATGAAGAGATTAAAGGAATTAGGGTGGGAGAGAAGGAATATAAATTGAGAGCCTTCGCTGATGATTTAGTGTTGACCTTACAAGATCCTGAACACAGTGCAGTGAAAACACTGGAAACAATACAAGAGTTTGGGCAAGTAGCAGACTTCAAATTGAACAAGGCTAAAACCAAAGTGTTGGTTAAAAAATTGACATTGGAGGAAAGAAACAGATTGCAAACTGTTACTGGGCTTAGCTTTGTTAAGAAGGTTAAATACCTGGGTGTTAATATGACAGTAAAGAATTTAAATCTATATAAAGACAATTATGAAAAAGTATGGAATGAGATCAAAAGGGATTTAGAAATTAGGACAAATTTGAAGTTATCTATTTCTTTTTTTTTTTTAAGAGATTTTATTATTTTCAATAAAACAGAACAAAAACAATAAACATTAAAACAACATAACAACATCAACAACATAATACAAAAAACAAAACATAATACAAACCTAATAAAACATAACATAGAAAATACAAACCACTATAAACCTTTATCTGTTATTTCTTGTTTTATAACTTCGTTGGGGACTTCCCCCATTCCCTCCCCTGCCTTTCGAGTTATATAAATTGTTTAGGTAGCTATATTTCTTTTCCCTTTATCTTTAATCAAAAGAAAACTAAAAACGACTTAATATTTCTTGCTTCATATATCACATCTTAGATATCATTAAACTTATTTATCATAAGATAAAACACATTTAAAAAATTCTTCTATTCAGTATTTCAAACTTAAATCTGCTAAAGCCATTACTTCTACATTACTCTGCACAAATAATTCATACATTCAATTTAACACAATTCACTAAATAGTCCTTAAATTTCTTCCAGTCCTGCGTCACCTTCTCCTCCCTCTGGTCTCGGATTCTCGCGGTCAGTTCTGCGAGTTCCATGTATTCCATTAACTTCATTTGCCATTCTTCCACTGTTGGTAGCTCTTCACCTTTCCAGTTCCTTGCCAATAAAATTCTCGCTGCTGTAGTGGCATACATAAAAAATACTCTATCCTGACTGGGTATTTCTTCATTGGTCATGCTCAGGAGAAATGCCTCTGGTTTCTTACCAAAGGTAACTTTCATTACCTTCTTAAGTTCATTATAAATCTTATCCCAGAAGGCACTTACCCCTGGGCACAACCACCACATATGATAAAAGGTACCTTGTGCAGCTTTACATTTCCAACACACATCTGACATTTTAGAATTCATCTTTGCTAACTTAACTGGTGTCAGATACCATCTATATATCATTTTCATTATGTTTTCTCTTAAACTATTACAAGCAGTAAAATTGATACCTTTCTGCCACAATCTCTCCCAGTCATTCATCATAATATTATGTCCAACATCTTTCGCCCAATCAATCATTGCCGATTTAACCAGTTCATCTTTCGTATGCCACTCTAGCAACAAATTATACATCTTGGAAAGGTTTTTAGAGTTTGATTCAATCAGTTCTGTCTCCAGTTTAGATTTTTCCATTTGAAAACCAATCTTTTTATCTAGTTTAAATAGTTCATTTACTTGGTGATACTGCAGCCAGTCGGTGACTCTATCTTTAACTTGCTCATAACTTTTTAACTTGATTACGTCACCTTCCTGCTGCAGTATGTCCATGTATCTCAACCAACTTGTAGACATATTCGGTCTCTTATAAGCCTTGGCCTCCACTGGTGAAATCCATCTAGGAGTCTTTCTCTCCAATAAGTCTTTATACCTTGTCCAAACCTGATACAAAGCTTTCCTAACTATATGATTTTTAAAAGTTTTGTGGACTTTGACTTTGTCATACCATAGGTATGCATGCCAACCAAACGCATTATCATGTCCTTCCAAGTCCAACACTTCCGTATTTTCTAATTTGAACCAGTCTTTTAACCAGCAGAAGGCCGCTGCTTCAAAATAAATCTTCAACTCTGGCAGGGCAAATCCACCTCTTTCTTTAGAGTCTGTCAAAATCTTAAATTTAATTCTGGGTTTCTTGCCCTGCCATATAAACTTCGATAGGTCCTTTTGCCATATCTTAAAACAGTCCATTTTGTCCAAAATTGGTATGGCTTGGAATAAAAACAGCATCCTTGGTAAGACATTCATTTTAATCGCCGCTATTCTTCCCATTAACGACAGTTTCAATCTTGTCCAAATCTCCAGATCTTTCTTGATCTCTGTCCACAACTTTTCGTAATTGTCTTTGTACAGGTTTAAATTTTTAGCTGTGAGATTGACTCCTAGATATTTTACATTTTTTACAAAATTAAGTCCAGTGCCTTCTTGTAGTCTCTGTATCTGTTCAGACCTCATATTCTTGCTTAAAACTTTGGTTTTCTGTTTATTTAATTTGAAGCCGGCAACCCGCCCAAATTGCTCAATTACTTCCAGGGCTTTGGGAACACTATTTTCAGGTTCCTGTAGGGATAACATCAAATCATCTGCAAAGGCGCGTAATTTGTATTCCTTCTCTCCCACCCTAATTCCTTTTATCTGTTTGTCCTTTCGTAACATATTTAAAAGGACCTCCAGGACCGTGATGAATAATAAAGGGGAGATAGGGCACCCTTGTCTTGTTCCTTTCTGAACTTCAATTTCTTCCGATATCACACTGTTAATTATTATTTTTGCTCTTTGTTCTGTATAAATGGCATTAATGCCATTCAAAAATCTTTCTCCAACTCCCATTACTTCCAAATTCTTTTTCATAAATGTCCAAGATATATTATCAAAAGCTTTTTCCGCATCTATAAACATAAGTGCTGCATCTATATTTATGTTTCTTTCCAGTTTTTCCAAAATGTCCACAATGATTCTTGTATTATTACTTATCTGTCTTCCTGGTAAGAAACCTGCTTGGTCTTTATGTATATAATCTTTCAACACTCTTTTCAATCTTGTAGCCAATACATTAGCAAAAATTTTATAATCCACATTCAAAAGGGAGATTGGTCGATAGTTTTTCATTAGAGTTTTTTCTGTCCCTGGTTTTGGAATCAGTGTGATAAAGGCTTCTTTCCACGTCTCTGGTGCCCTATCTCCTTCCAAGAATTTTATTGCAAATTTCTTTCAAAGGCTGTAATAGCCAGTCTTTCAAAGTCTTATAATATTTTGCTGTTAGTCCGTCTGGTCCTGGGGCCTTCCCAAGTTGCATATTGCTTATTGCATCTGAAATTTCTTGTGTCGATATCGGGTGGTTGAGATTTGCTAATTTATCCTCTGGGACTTTATGTAATCCATTTTTTTCCAGAAATCGGTCTATCTCTGATTCTTTTATCTTCTCCTCCTTGTACAGTTGCTTGTAAAATTTTTGGAAACACCATCTGATTTCTTCCGGGTTCTCTATCATTCTTCCATTCACTTCCAAGTTAGTGATGACATTCGCCTTTTGTCTCTTCTTTAACTGCCAAGCCAGTAATTTTCCACATTTATTAGCAGATTCAAATGATCTTTGTTTCATCCATTTCACTTTCCACTCGATATCTTGGTTCACAAATTTTGCATATTGGGATTGCAAGTATTTGATCTCTTTTTGAATTTTTACACATTTCGGATGACCTCTTAATTCTTTTTCTTTAACTTTGATTTGCTTCAGCAATCTTTCCATTTCCGCATTTTGAAGTTTTTTCTTTTTTGCTTTTTCACTTATGAGGAATCCTCTCATTACAGCTTTACTTGCATCCCAAGCAATCCTCTTTTCGACACTCGAATTCCAATTAATTTGAAAATACTCTTTCATCTTCTTTGCAGCTCTTTCTACCAGTTTGGCATCTCTCATTAAGGCATCATCCATTCTCCATCTAAGAGAGTCCTTAGAAACCATCTTCAGGTTTACCTGTACAGGATTATGATCTGAACATGTCTTGGGGCCGATTTCTGCTTTTTGTATTTTTGGTGTCAACTCTTTCGAAATCCAGATGTAATCTATCCTCGACCATGACTGCTGCGATTCGCTGAAAAAAGTTGCCTCTGTTTCTGTTGGATTTTTTAACCTCCAAGCATCCTCTAAGTTCAAATTGTCCACCATTTCAAAAAAAGTTTTGGGTAGTTTCCCATCATTTGTGAGTTTTGTTCTTTGAGATCTATCCATTAATGTGGAAACTGCCCCATTGAAATCTCCAAGGCAAACAATTTTATAGTCCAAGTAATCTAACAGCAGATCATGTAGATTCTTATAAAAAGTTGACTTTCCTTCATTTGGTGCATAAAGTCCCAGAATCAGAAAATTTTCGCCTTGTACTTTAATTTCAATTGCGATATATCTCCCTTCTTCATCTTTAAATAGCTGTCTTGGGCTGTATTTTTCATTTGCATATATTACAACTCCTCTCTTCTTGACTTTGTCCGATGATATAAATTCCTGGCCTAGTTTTTTGTTCTGTAATAATCTTCTGTGTCGTCGGGTGATGTGGGTCTCCTGTAAACATATAATGTCCAAATTCTTCTTTTCCAAATTATAAAACACTCTGCGTCTCTTTGGTCTCTGGTTTAATCCCCGAACATTCCAAGTTATTAGTTTCAACGCCATTATCTATGGATTTAGTCTCCTCCTCCAGATGCCTCTCCTTTCTTTCCTTCTTCTGGATCCTTATCACTTGGTCTTGGCACCCCCGGCGGCAACAGCCTATCTGAGAATCTATACAGTAATGTTGGGTCGAGTGCTGTGTCTTTGAAAAGTCAAGATGTTTATCCACAAACTTTTGCTTTTCAGCCGGGGATTTTATTCTTATCTTTATCCCTTCAAACGTGAATGCCAGGCCTTCTGGAAATTCCCAACTGAAGGAGATGTTCTTTTTTCTTAGTTCTGTGGCTAAATCGTTATAAAAAATTCTTTTGTCGAGGAAAAATTTGGGGATATCCTTATAAAAAATGACTTTGTTCTGCTGGACCACTAGGTTATTTTTATAGTGCAAATCCAGGAAGAAGTCTCTATCGTGTCTATCGTGGGTCACAATCAAACAGTCACTGACCGTTTTAGTATTTTTCTTCCCTCTGGATCCTCTAGGTCCAAATCTGAAGGTCTTCACTATGCGTGCTGAGACGTCTGTTTCTTCCAGGTGCCAATATGTTGAAAATTGCTCCACAATATATGCCTTTAAGCTGTCACCCTCCAATTCTGGAAGACCTCTCAAACGAATGTTTCCTTCTCTCTGGTGTAGTTGCAGAAAGGCAAGAGATTCCTCTACTGATCTTTGTCTTGTTCCAATTTTTTCTATATTCTCCAAATCGATATTGTCCAATTTCTCTTCCACTGTTCTTATTTTCTGTTTCACTCCCTTTAATTCCTCTGTATCCTTTTTCAGAGCCGTCACCTCCTTCTCAATTTTATTAATTTCTTCTCTGTTTTTCTTGACGTTCTCCTCAATTTGTCCAATTGATCTTTCCAGTGTTTGCGTGGAATTTTTTATATCAGCTTTAATGTCAATTTGGAGTTTTTCTATTGCAGCATTCACTGTTGTATTAACTGCACCAACTGAGGCCTGTGTTTGCTTCAGCTCTTCTGTAACATTTTTAAATCCTTCTGCTAATTCAGCAACACTGGCAGCTATTTTCTCCATTTGTTCCTGAAGAGTTAAGGAAACAGATCCCTTTCTTTGTGCAGAGCTAGTTGTTTTTGATCTAGTGTCCATTTCCTGTGAACTCTGCAATTGTAATCTCAAGGTCAACCCAGTTGCTGTGGTAACAATCTCAGACATTCACAGTAGAAGACCAACAGTCCCAAAAGTAAACACCAGGTGGCCAGCAGCTCAATTCAGAAAACAAAGAGGCAGCTGAGCCAGGAGTCCCACACCATTCCGATAATCCAAGTACCAGGCAAGGAATTCAAAGTTCCAAAACTTCACTTTTCTAAGCCAAAAAAGAGTCAATTTTAAAAAGCCCAAGTCAGTAGCTGTTTTTCCACTTACAGTGTTACCACAGAGCCCATAAAACTATGTCCGGCAACAAAATATCTAAAATGTCTCCACTGGTAAACAGTCTCTGAAACAGTAGCGAAAGTAAATGGCAACAATATAACGCAGCCCGCTACCGACCCGGAATCCTAATCCTGAGGGCGAGCGGTGACTTCTTTTGCCATATCTCTAATATATAAGTCTTAAAACAAGCTCTAAACAACTTTTAATCCACTTTTAAAAAGTTTGGCAGAGTTCGTAAAACTTTTCCGTTATTCGCGGCTTTGCTCTTTAAGCGCTACCGAGCTCCAGCAAGCAGTTCAAAGGGAACAGGCTTCCTTTTAAAGCTTTCTCTGTAAGTTCTATGTCTTCAAAGTTGCAAAACAGTTTAAAGTTTACTTACAGAGCTTCTTCTTGCAAATTTCTAAGTCGGAAGCATCGGGTGCTCAGGTCTGGCGGGATCGCTGCTTTGTTCACCGGAGGCTGCCGTCTCTTCAGTCCCGTACCGGAGCCCCGCTCGCCTAGTTTTCCCCCTTACGAGGGTCCACTAGGAGCGAGGACGGTACGTCTGGGACCCACAAGACACAGGTCCACGGGACGCTCTTCCCGTGGCTTTAAGGGACCCGCGGCGCAGGCACGGTAATCCCTAACGCCTCACGGTGAACGGAGCTATGCAGCTCCCGTCCGCCATTACCCGACACCTAACCGGAAGTCCTGAAGTTATCTATTTCAGGCCGAATTTCTGTAGTAAAAATGAATGTATTGCCGAAAATGTTATTTTTATTTCAATCATTGCCAATCATTGATAAGATGGATTGTTTTAAAAGCTGGCAAAAGGATTTATCGAAATTTATCTGGCAGGGAAAGAAACCAAGAATTAAATATAAGATTTTGACTGATTCAAAGGAAAGAGGTGGATTATCCCTGCCAGATTTAAGGATTTATTATGAAGCGGCTGCCTTTTGTTGGTTGAAATGAAGAGGGAGAGTTTTAATTCTCTATAAGTTTTTAAGTCTGTTTGTAACCAAGCTTTCTTGGTTAGCTTTCTCTCTCTCTGTATAACTTGAAGAAAAAAAGTTTTTAGCTAAGAGCTCGTCTGCTAATGCATTCTTTACTGACATACTGTTAATCAAGAAGCGAGCAGCTAAGGGGGCCTCTCCTCCTCCTCCTCCTCTTCTCCTTATCTCTTACCTGGCTCTGAGTGGAACGGGGAGGCCCCTCTGAATAACTGGAGCTTTCAGCTTTCTCTGAAAGTCAGTCTTTTTTATAGTGACTCAAAGCCTCTCTGAACTGGAGTTCTGGAAGCAACTTTCTCTGGAGTTCTCAGTTTTCTGAGCTGATATTTAGACTGAAAGCCTTCTCTGAATAACTGGAGTTCTGGAAGCCTCCCCTGGATAGTTTGATCTTCTTTTCTCTATGTAAGTTTCTCTTAAGCCTTTTTAACTGATCTTCCTTCTCCTCCTTTTTAAGCCTTATTAAACTGAGATTCTTTCTCTCTCTCTCTAACGTTTTTTAAGTTCTTTTATTTGACATGTAGCTTCTACAATTATTTGCTTATCTGAGTTTGTGAAACTGTAGCCCCTTTATTTGATACTATTTGCCTGGCCTTTTTTATATTTCTATGTTATTGGTATAATATTTAGCTTTTACTGTAAGCTCTCTTTGTGCATCTTGCTCTTAGTGCATGCCTCTCTGGCATATCATTAATCATGAGAAGGAGCAGGTTAGAACGCCCCTTCTCTGGATGATCTTGCCAATTAGAGGGAAAGGCAAGAGGCACCAGGAAACCCATATTTTAAGATAAGAGTGAAAAGCCTTAACTTTCACCCAATAATGAACTCAAGGCTGAAACCCTTTAAGTAAAAGCTTTTCTGTAAACTGTTTAGATGAAACCTTTTCTGTTAGAATATGAACCTTGATTAGTAGTGCATTCCTTACTGGCATATTAAGCCAGGAAAGGAATAGATCAAGAGGGGCCCACTCAAGGAGACAGGAATGGCTGTGACTAGTACCTGAAGATAACAGTGGAATGTGGACCTTCTCTTCCAGCGAGGACGCCATTGCGGGCGGTCGTGGGTCGTTTCGGCAGCGAAGCGACCCAGGCCGGCCCGGGGGTAGGAGCCCCGCTACCGCACAGCGGGGCTCCGCTAAACCGCGGGTCGAGCGTCCCGCGGCATGGGCTCTCCAGCCAGCCCATTATGGCGCGGAACCCTTCTCCCGTTACCCTTGTAAAAGGGGCGCGGGAGTGAAGGGGCAACAGCGCCGGGCTTTGGAGGCATGCCCCAACCGGGCCGGTGATGCGGCGGCTGCCGCCGGCACTGAGCGCGTCGTTCTACCTGATTGGAGAGGGGGGAAAAGAATCACGGAGGCCGTGAGTACGGAGTTAATTGGATCCTAAATTTCTGCTAATTGGCACTCCGGGAGGAACGTGAAAAAGGAAGCCCGTTCCTCCCTTTGTTTAATGAAGAAGATAACATTGTTTTCAGCTGCTGCTGCAGCAGTGGATACAAAGTTACTACGGAGCTTTTGACAAGTGAGACTGGCTGAATCCCTTTTAGGGGAATTAAGAGATCGGAAATATCTCTTTTTTGAAACTGTTGGATTACAATCTTTCCACCCTGACTCCGGGGAAAATGGCGGCTAAAATTTATGGTCAAAGATGGAAAAGTACTGAAATCTGAAACCCTCTGCCTATTTCTACCATGCTTGGTTTCGTTTTCAAACTGGCTCTAGACTCGGGACTGACACATGAACAAAGGATTATTCTTTTGAAGTTGGAACTGTTAAACCAGAAGTTAATTTTGTTGAACCAGGATGTCGAAGAAAAGTTATATGCTACAGGAAAGACTCTTGAGAACTTTGGTAAACTGGAAAAAAATCTTGCTAGGGAACTTGAGGAAGTTTTTGGAAAACAAAGTACAGTGACTGCGCAACTCCGAGAAGTTGAAAAATCCTGTTGGTGTGAGAGACGCAGGGTTGGAATACAATTTATATCCAATTTCTGGGGTGAGAGCCCAGAAATGATGGGAAGAAGATTTGTGAATCTACAATCGGAAGAGGATTGGAACTTTGAAACGGAGATGCTGGAAAGAGATGATTTGTGTATCCTGAAGCTCCCTGCAAGGACATTTATGGATTGCGTCTGGACCTGTGGACTTATAGAAAAAGAGGACATTCCGGACAATGGTGTTGGAGGGAGATGGAGAAATGTCTGGGGGGAGATCCCGAGATGGCGAAGGAAAATGGTTAGAAAAGGGATAGGGTGAGAATATTTAAAATATAATTAGGATGGCTCACTATGGTACCCTGAAGTCAGTGTGTTAAGAATTTAAGATTTTGAATTAATGAAGAGATATGTTAATTTTCTTTATTAGCAGCAGTTTAAGTGAAATAAGATGTATGATTTGTGTTAAGAAGTAATAGGTTATTTTGAAGTAAAAATTAAATATTAAGAAGTATGTTTAGATTTTTTGGATGATTTAAACTTTAGAGATGAGAAGTTATTAAAGTAAATTAGAATCGGAACCAAAGGAGAGAAAACGGGGGAAGTCACCCAGTATAGATTCAAACAAGAATTTTTTTTTTTTGTTTTAAACAAGAAAAAGAATTATTGGTGTTTCAGTGGGGGTTTGCATTTGTTTTTCATTATGTTTTGAGTGTTGTGTTTGTGTTGTTGTATATGTGTTGTTCTTTGTTTTGTAAAAAACCAATAAAATTCTTATTAAAAAAAAGGAATGTGGACCTTCCACAGGGAGAGTAAGGGCTGTCTTAGCCTAAGACAAGATAGGTCCTTGATAGATGGTTGTCTGAAGTACACATGGAGACAGTCAGGCACCAGGAACGAACTCAAGGCTAAGTGACCTTTTGCTTTGAAGATAAGATTGTAAGAACAGGAATTTTCAAGGATGTTACTAATGGTGTGACGTGCAAGAAGCAGATTCCTGGGGAGGGGGAATGAGGGGTTTGAAGATTATATAAACTGTATGCAACTGATGCTCGGGGCAGTTCGCTGTGAATTATCACGCGGGTGCCTTCCTGCCATTCTAAATGACAGGAATAAAAACTCTTTCTCTATTTCAAATCCTCAGTGTCTTTTTTTGACTCCTTCCTCCCTCACCCCCCGGGTGCAACAAAGAACCCAAGGTTAACGGAAAGGTCTGCAAAAAGGCTACATAAAAATTGGTTTACATTAGAAAATGCTGATGTATTAGATTTGGAAGGACATGATAATGTTTTTGGATGGCATGCATATCTTTGGTATGATAAGATAAGGCCCACAAAGGTTTTAAAATGCATATAATTAGAAAATCTCTGTTTATTTATTTATTTTTTTTATAAAGATTTTATTGGTTTTTTTCAAAACAAAGAACAACAAAACACATAAAACAACACATACACACATTCAAAACATAATGAAAAACAAATACAAACCACCACTAAAAACACCAATAATTCTTTTTCTTGCTTATAAAACAAACAAAAAAAAAATTCTTGTTCGAATCTAGGTGGGGTGACTTCCCCCGTTTTCTCTCCTTTGGTTCCAATTCTAATTTACTTTAATAACTTCTAAAATTCAAATCATCCAAAAAATCTAAACAAACTTCTTAATATTTACTTTTACTTCAGAATATATCCTATTACTTCTTAACTCAAATCTTATATCTTATTTCACTTAAACTGCTGCTAATTAAAAATTCACATATCTCTTCACTAGTTCAAATTCTTAAAATCTTAACACACTGACTTCAGGGTACCATGGTGAGCCATCCCAATTGTATTTTAAATATTCTCACCCTATCCCTTTTCTAACCATTTTCTTTCTCCATCCCGGGGCCTCACCCCAGACGCTTCTCCATCTCTCTCCAGCAACAATGTCCAGAATGTCCTCTCTTTGTCTTTCTATAAATCCACAGGTCCAGACGCAGTCCATAAATGTCCTTGCAGGGTACTTCAGGATACACAAATCATCACCTTCCAGCATCTCCATTTCGAAATTCCAGTCATCTTCTAATTGTAGATCCACAAATCTTCTCCCCATCATTCCTGGGCTCTCACCCCAGAAATTGGATATAAGTTGTTTTCTAATCCTGGGTCTCTCACCCCAACAGGATTTTCCATCGTCTCGGAGTTGCATAATCATTGTACTTTGTTTCTCAAAAATTCCCTCAAGTTCCCTGCCAAGGTTTTCTTCCAGTTTAGCCAAGTTCTCAAAAGTCTTTCCTGTGGGATATAACTTCTCCTCAACATCCTGGTTCAACAAAATCAATTTCTGATTTAGCAATTCTAACTTCAAAAAAATAATCCTTTGTTCGTGAGTCAGTCCTGAGTCCAGAGCCAGTTCAAAAACGAAACCAATCATAGTGGAAGTAGGCATAGGGTATCAAGTTTCAGTATTTTTCCATCTTTAACCACAAGTTTCCGCCGCCATTTTCCCCAGAGCCAGGGTGAAAAGATACAATCCAACAGCTTCAAGAAGAAATATTTTCAACAATTTAATTCCCCTAGAAGGGGTTCAATCAGTTCCACTTGTCAAAGAAAACTCCATCGCAACTTTGTATCCGCTACTGCAGCAGCAGTCTCCATCGGAAACAATGTTATTTTCTCCATTTAGCAAAGGGAGGAACGGGCTTCCTTTTTAACGTCCCTCCCGGAGTGCCAATTGTCATAAATTTAGATCCAATTAGTCCCGTACTCACGGCCTCCGTGTTTCTCCTTTTTTTCTGATCAGGTAGAACGACGCACTCAATGCCGGCGGCAACCGCCGCTTCGTCAGCCCGGTTGGGGCATGTCTTCACTCCCGCGCCCCTTTTACAAGGGGCACGAGAGAAGGGTTCGGTGCCATAGTGGGCTCGCTGGAGTGCCCATGCCGCGGAACGCTCGATCCGCGGTTTAACGGAGCCCCGCTGTGCGGTAGCGGGGCTCCAACCCCCGGGCTGGCCTGGGTCGTCTCGCTACCGAAACGACCCACGACCGCCCGCAATGGCGTCCTCGCCGGAAGTCCAGAAAATCTCTGTTTAAAGTATGAATGAAGTATAAAGATTTGTTAGAAAAGAAAACGCCCAGATGGTTGTCACCATTAGAAGCAAAAGCCCACAAAAGAGCAAATACGGATAGACAATGGCTGAAATATAGTGACATTCTAATACAAGAAGGAGAACATTTTAAGTTGAAATCATATGAGCAATTGAAAGGACATGTTACAGACTGGTTGCAATACTATCAGATTAATGAGATATTTAAGTCAGATAGAAAAAGTCAGATAGAAAAATTGGTTTTCAGTTAGAAAAATCCAAGTTGGAGACAGAATTGATAGAGCCAAAGATTAAAAATCTTTCCAGAATGTATAATTTATTGCTCGAGTGGCATACTAAAGATGAAATGGTTAAATCAACAATGATAGAATGGGCAAAGGATGTGGGGCACAACATCATGTTGGAGGACTGGGAAAAACTGTGGAAAACAGGTATAAAATTTTCAGCATGTAACTTGCTTAGAGAGAACATTATGAAGATGATGTATAGATGGTATTTGACACCTGTTAAATTGGCAAAGATGTATCATGGACAAAGTAATAAGTGCTGGAAATGCAAACAAACAGAAGGAACTTTCTTCCATATGTGGTGGTTGTGCCCAAAGGTAAAAGACTTCTGGGAAAAGATTTATAATGAAATGAAAAAAGTGTTGAAAAACACATTTAAAAAGAAACCAGAAGCCTTTTTACTGGGCATCCTAGGCCAAGAAATTCCAAAATGTGATAGAACTTTATTCATGTATGCCACAACAGCAGCTAGAATTTTGTTGGCTAAAAACTGGAAGACAGAAGAAATACCAACGATTGAAGAATGGCAGATGAAAATGATGGACTATATGGAGCTCGCTGAGATGACCGGGAGACTTCGTGACCGGAGGGACGACGCAGTGGAAGAAATTTAAATTATACTTAAAAAACCATTGTATGATAGAAAATTAGATATAATTTGGAAGAAAAGCTAGACTGTAGATTTAGAGTTTGGTTATGATGTAGAAATTGAGAAGGTATGAGTCGAGATATTAAATAAGTTTAATGATTTTTTATAGTAAAATAAGATATTTTAAGATGGTAAGAAATTACTAAAGATGATTCACAAGGAACGCAGGAAGTGGAGACAGGAGGAAGTCAGGATACAATGTTAAGGATAGATGTTAATAATTTAATAATTTTTTTTAATAAAAAAAAATCTCTGGCAAGCAAGCAGCCTGATAAGCAGCAACAACTCTGTCAGTGTAAAAATAAGGAGATGACATGGGAGTTGATGCAAGTGAGCTGTGCAGGAGCAAGCTGCCAGTTAGCTTTGCAGAGCCTCTTTTATTAGCAAGATATGCAAAACCAGCAAGATACATTCAGGTCTTTGCCCTTTACACTTATCCAATCCTGAGCCCCCTGGATGTTGCCTTGTTATCTACGCAACTTGCTCCACCATGTCATGTTTCCATTGCAGGGAAAAATACCTTTGCAAAGGAGGTAAAGGTCAGGGCACGGAACACTGCTGAGGAGAGAAAAGGTCAAAGAGTGGGCATGGTGGCTAGACAAGCTGTGGCTTGTCTTATGCTGCAGGGAGGGTGTGCCCTCACTCTGCGAGCCATCCCTACAGTCAGTTTTATGTAAGTTTAATTAAAAGAAGAAACACATCCAGAGCATGCCCCCCCCACCTGCTATTATTAATTTTAGTTGCTCAGTCTGACTCATCGTCCCTCCCCCAACAGGAAGAATGCCAAAATCCCACCTTTTTCTCCTTCCCTTCCATTGTTCTCTGAGCCTCTCCCATCTCCTAGTTTGGGGACTGAACGGCTGGCCTGTCTCCTCCCCACTCCCAGAAGAAAAAGCCTCAGACTCTGCCTTATCTGATGGTTGTCTGGCAATGCTCTGGCCGACTTCCAACTCTTCCTCTCCTTAGGAGCTAACAGCTTCTTCCCTGGGAAGGAGGGGGGCCAGGCTGTCCTCTCTAAACTCTGACAAACAGGTCTCATCTGCAGAGTCGACCCCTTGTTGAGTTAGCTCAATTTCTGAGGCCGACTCTTCCACTGTGCTCTAGGGGGCCATGTTCATGGCAGAAACCTTGTAAGATGTCAAAACAATAAAATAAATGTTCAAAATGCACAGGGTGGGTGCACATACACAAGTACATAAACTGTATTCTGAAATGGTGCAGTGGAGCAATCCTGAAGCCATTTTGACTCTCTTAAATGACTCCAAATATTTTCCTGCAGTAGAAGGAAGTATCTGGGGAAGCCAAAGCCTGTGAATAAATAAGCTGCTTGGAAATACAAAACCAGTCGGGCAAGTATCTGTTAAGCAGAGCAGACTGTCAATAGAGTATCTTTTGTGTAACAAAAGGTGCAAATTTTTGAATGAGACTCAGGTACTGAAGTATTTGCCATGTCAACTGGGATGGCCCAGGCTGACCAAAGTGAGGCAATCAGCAAACATTATCACATATTTTTACAGTTAGGAGATAATTCACAAACTCAAATTTCTACTGTAGACCACCTTCTTCTGTGCTGTATGTATGATGCTTTTGGGTGGTCTTTGGTTAAGGTTGCGCAGTTTCTAAAGTCTTTAAAAGTTCTTGCACATCCTTGTTCTGGGTTCTCACCTCCTATAAAGTGGGTGGGGAAGGGGACCCTGTTGCAAAAAAAATAAAGAACTGCCTTGCTTTCACTGGATCCTGCCTCTGTTCATTCTTCTCTGACCAATAACAAACCTGGGGGGCCCTGAGTCCCTTAAAATTGGAGTTAGGCTGTTAAAGGCATCCCCCTATTTTCTGGTAACATAGTCACATGCACAAGTTTTCTTTGTTAGAGGCTGTATTGGTGGATGTTTTACGTCTTCTGGCACTGAAGCTTTGTCTATTTCATGGGTTTAACAGCTGGAAGACAGAGGTGTCTTATTTGTAAAATGGTTGCATCAAACTACAAGGGTGATCAGCAGTAAAAGTCTCTCCTGTTTTAGAAAAAGTCCTAGAATGCGCCTAATTTTTAACTCCCACTTGTACAAACGGATGGCTCTGTGTGGCCTAGGCTCCCCCACCAGCACCACCATCCACCTCCAAACTGGTTTTCAACAAGAAATGACACCCCCACCCACCCTCAGGATCAGCAGCCCCATGTCTAGTAACACTGTGGAGTGGAGTGAAAGTCTGACTTCTACAAAATGTATACAGTTAAAATATAAACATTTCAGTGTCTGAGGGAGAGAGAAGCACTCATTAATAGCCAGACAATCTAGGAAATGGAGGAAACAGTGAAAGGGGTGGGGAGAGCCAGATGAGTTGCTTTTGAAAAGGCCAAGGACCATTGCCAAGCCTTCCCCTTTCCTGTATGATCAACCCTTTAATGCAGGGGTCCTCAAACTACAGCCCACGGGCCAGATCCAGCCCGCCAGGGTCCTGAACTCACCCCACCCAGCAATTGTGGCTTCCACCAGCGATGGCAGTTCAAAGAGAATGAGTCACTGTGAGAGGAAAAGGCAGACCAGACAGTGGGGGAAATACAAACAAACCAGCTCGATGGGTGAGGAAAATATGAAACTGATACTTATAGTGCATGCCCACCCCTATAGAGGGAGATGGGAAACCACAGATTGCCAGAGATGGGGTCAAGGAAAACCACTGACAAGAGGAGGATCAGTCCCCAGAGACGCAGTGCAACGACTCCTGCCCTCTCCTCGCCTTCCTAAAGTGGCTGCCACCCCAGTTTGAGAAGGGGGGGGGCAAGACCACGCAACCCTGCCCGCCCCTCTTTCCAGCCCCACAACACTGCATGCATGAATCACTTGGATGGGGTGAGATGGGGGGCTGGAAAGGAGAGAGTGCGTGGGAAAGGTTAAAAAAAAAAAGTCCTGGGGTGCGTTTCTGTGCAATGGCCTCCAAAGAGATCACAGTGCAGGCTGAGAAGACCATGGGGGGGGGATCAAGCAACAACTTTCCCCACCCCCTTTTTTTGCAGAGCTCCAGGGGACTGCAGAGCGCGATTCCTGCCCCTTCCTATTGTTTCTTAGTTGCAACTCCCCCCACCCAACCCGACTCAGCCATTATCACATGGCTACCTCATGAGGAAACTGTACTGTGTTATTTCCAACCTTTGCCAGATCCAACAATTTAGGGGTTAGATTAAATTCTAACTCTTTATTGAATTCAGAACAATGTGTAAGGAGGCTGCTGGCCCATTCTTGTGTTGCAGCCCTCCAGACCTCTTGTGGAGAAGACACACGAAGGAGAGCCTCAGATTACAGGATGAACACTTGCATCACTTGCTGCAACTAGCAGTGACAAATTTGGAACCGGATATTGACCATCTCATTAGCCAAAAGCAGGCCCATACTTCCCATTGAAATACTTATAAGTTTATGTTGATTAAAATTGTTATTCATTTTAAATATTTTTCCTGTTTTTTGTGCACTACAAATAAAATATGTGCAGTGTGCATAGGAATTTGTTCATATTTTTTTCAAACTATAGTCCGGCCCCCAACAGTGCCTGAGGGACAGTGAACTGCCCCCCTGTTTAAAAAGCTTGAGGACCCCTGCTTTAATAGTTCCCAGAGTGTGAGCCTTTTGAAACTATGTGGTTCCACCTTCTTCTCCCTGACCCCCTCCAGGTATTGCCAGCCAGTAGCTCTCCCATTTTGCATGCCTGCCATGTTCATGTTTATATTTCATTTGTAAGCAGCTTAAACTAATATTCTCTCTAGATAGATAGATATATGCCATGTGCTGCTCCCAGCCTTAATTTGTATGATTTTACACACAAACTCAATCCAAGAGTTATTCAAATTCATCCAAGCGGGGCAATTTCAAGGTACACCTCTGCTGTCTTCAACCATGCTATCTGAATGTTCTTTATGCCCATTTCTTTCTTTCTCTTCCTTCCCAGCTTAAAAAATATCCAGTTTAATTTAGTACCAGTGGCTTCATTTTTTATTTCAAATGATTTTCAACAAATTCATAGTTTATTTCTTTTAAGAGAAAATGAGGGGGGGATCAATGGAAAATCAGTCTAAATTCTTTATTCAGGTTCAGAACAAGTAGACAAGAATTAAACAAAGAAAGAAAATATATGAATACACACACACAACATAAAATCTGCTTTAACATATTAACAGATATTTTAAACACTTAAATTGTAGGTTTTTCAATGGCATCCAGTAGTAGACTAAATAATGAATAATCATAAAATAACTCTACACCTATTTTATTGAGAAATCGCAGGTCCCAATTTTTGATAAATTCCAGCTTAAGTAACAGGCAAAGGGATGGATTGCCTTGCGGATCATAGATTGGAATAAGTCCTTTGATCCCCGCCCCAGCTCTGTCTCCTGAAAGGTCGATGTGAGGGAGTTGAAGACTTGGCCCCAGATGTCCAGACACAATTCTTGGTTTCTATGTTTCCTGGACAAGAATTGCGTTTGGACAATCAGAAGCAAAGGGTCCAGGATCTCTCTGTGTTTTGTGTTGACATTTTGCTTACAGGGAGAGAAATAAAATTAAACAGCAGCAGCAACAACAAACAAAAATAGACATTCTCCTAGGAAAAACCATAGCATGCCCAAACTGCCCCCCTTGACCACTTTTGCACTCCTTCCTCTCCCTCTCCCCCTCCCACTTCTCTCATCCTGCCTCCTGTTTCTCTCTTCCCCCTCCTTCCTTTCTCACTCTTAATCTAATCAGATCGTTTTGGCAGGGCATGAGTGGGGGAGGGGAGTGAAAATGTGGTTTAGGGAATCTATCCCTTCTAAGCCTCTGTTGTTGCCTATGCCTGTGAAACTGACTAGGCTTTCAAAATAAGAATGTACAATTTGTAAATGATAAAGTAAAATTGATTGTGTGTGCTGAGTGGGGTGGGGGTGGCTCACACCCTCTTACACACATAAACCCCAGATAAGTTTTGAATAAATCATTGTTGATCCCCTTCCTTGTGGGTGCAGTAAGAAATATCATCTAAGGGGTAAAAAACCTATTTTCCTTCTGCTTTTTAAAATGGGATCTTGGAACAGGTTCCCAGCCTCTGAGACCCCACCCCCGAGCATCCTGCAGAGAACACTGTTTTCATTGCCCACCACCACCTCATCACAAACATTCAAAATAATGGTTTCAAAAAGAAAAATATTTTATTTTATTTTTTTAAATATACACCGTGGTTCCGTATTTTGGACCATTTCATTCCCAATTTGGTCTTAGAGGACCAGCAAAAAGGAAATGGAATTTAGAACTATATTCCACAATCATCATCTTTTTTCCAAATTTAGTTTTTCCCTTTAAAATTAGATGCATTTTTCCAGTTTTTACCAGCAAAGATCAAACATCCAGTTTTCAGGATGAAATTCCCCACTCAAACAAAACAAAAACAAAACAAAACAACAAAATCTCCTACACAATTGAATCCTACCTATCTTATTTCATTTCTGTTTTATTTGCATGATCAAAAATAGGATTCTAAAGATCAGCATCAAATGGTCCATTATATTGTCTGTCTCCTTCTCCACCCCTGTTCCAAACCCGAAAGCTCATATTTGCAGTGGTTCAGAGTTTTTGTTTTTATTGCTGTAATAAATATTCTAGAATTGGTATGAATCTACGGTGATGCAAATTAGAAAGACTTTCACTTTTTTGTAAAGAAGTGGTTAAGTGCTGATTTGCCTTTCTTTTCCCATCAAATCTCATATGAGACACAGCTTCCCCTGTAGAAAATCGCAGAAAGGGTCCAAGTGGAGATTTAAATTTCATTTCAACTGATTCGAAGCAGCTGGCCCACATGGATCGGGTCTAAACCTAAAGTGGAATCGCTAACAGAAAGGAAAATATTGCTCCACATATGCAGGCATGCATCCAATGCATGAAGTTTAAAGTCTTGCTAGCTAATTATGGGGGGGGGAGGGAGGGAGAGAGAGAGAGAGATATGGAACATTAATGTTTTAGAAACCCGCACAATTGATGATGATCTTAATAATGATAATCACTTTAAAATAAAGCAAAAAACAGTCACAACAGTTTGGAGCAGGAGCGACTAAATCCCAAGAGACACAGCTGTTGACCCATTAGTTAGATATGGGCACTTACTTCACTGCTGTATATATACCCAGAGATATTCCCTCTCCTTGTGATACTATAAATCCCCTGCTAGACGATTGGAAAGAAAAGCAACCAGAAATTTAAAAACACAAACAAAAACGAGAGAAGGATAATAGAAAATAACAATAGTATATTTCCTAACATTGGTCTACAAAAGTACCTCCTAAAGTAATATCTAAGCATGGTTGCCCACCCACTCACATTGCCACCCATACAATGTGGAGTTTCCTAATTACCAGCCGAGTTCCTTTGCTCCTTTACACCTGTTACCTGTTTTCTTCCTTCCAAACCAGGCAGCATGCACATGGATGTTGGCCAAGACCTATCTGCTCACAGGCATTCCCAAGTGACTTTTGTATTTGGGGTGGGGGGAGAAGCAGAGTATCCAGAGGCTGGATGTTTTCCTTCCAAATGTCCCCCTTGGGCCCTTCCCCAAATCTTCTTCACGGATTGTTTGCCTCTGGGTCGCTTTTTAATTTTTTAAAACCCCCACCATTTCTCTCTCTTTCTCTTTCTCTTTCCTCCCTGCTCAGCTCCCGCAAATCCATTTGAGCTAGCAGCATCCGCTGCCAGGGATGCAGCAGACGAGCTCTGGTATGGTGCAAAATCGGCTCCAGAGCCAGCTGCAGAGCTCTGATGCATGAAGTCACACAGGAGACAGTGGACTGAAGGCAGCGGCTGGTTGGGCCAAGGTCTTTACTGGAGCCCCACAACAATAAGTGTGTTGCAGAGGAGGGCTAGCGAAGAATGGGGGTGGCCTGCAATTGGTGCTGGATTTGAATAACCCACAGTGTGATAAATGTCCATTGTGTTTTAGGGGGTAATGAATCTCCCGTTCTCTTCAGAGCTCAGAAACAACAACAGCTGCAACCTGGAGCTGGCCATCTATTAAATACACAACCCCAAAGCCTGGGCCTGAAGTTAAGGAGGCCAACCAGGGCTGTTTAATCAGCTAATGATGTTGTGTTTGTGTGTGTTAATTTCTGTTCATTGTTAACAGCGCCATAAAGTTTGTTGACAATAATATTATCCTAAACAATCAGGAATCCATTCTGTCTGTCTCTTTTAAATGCAGCAGCCTTGATAAAGACCCCATTTTTAAGGGTTTGTGCCACAGTTACTATTTTCTTTAGCACTGTGAAATCATAGAATCATAGAATTCTAGAGTTGGAAGAAACCACAAGGGTCATCTAGTCCACTTCCCTGCAGTGCAGGAATCTTTTGCCTAACATGGAGCTCAAACTCAACCCTGAAATTAAGAGTCTCATGCTCTACCAATTGAGACAACAGCCATGCTTAGAATACACACTACTCTTCATTAGATTCTAATCCCTGGACAGTCTGACACATAGTTTTTAACACAAGCTTAATTTAGCACATTGAACTGTGATGCAGATACAAACTAAGAATACAGGCTACTATGCTCTACAACTCAAGATTTGGCAGAAGTGTGATTTTACAGTCAGAAGTGGACAAACTATCTTTAAGGGATAGAAGAAGCTTTATGATAGATGCACTGTGGCTGCTGATAACCTCTTAATAAGCTACTCTGCTCATTACTTCTTTTGAGTTATTTCTGGAAATAAATGAAAAGGATTTTTATTCTAATAAGCTGTCAGGGTTGAGCCGGACGAGGAGGAGTGGTGGCAAGCCCCCCCCTGGCAAGGCTGCACCCATGGAAGAATCTGGGGAAATGGAGGAGTTCATACCTGGAGAAGACTGGTGGCGGCACTCCTCAGAAGAGGAAGAATCAGATGGAGAAGGGGAAAGACCAGAACAGGAGGAGGAAGTTGAGCCAGAATCAGGCCCTTGTGAGGAGAGAAACCGGCAGGGCCCCTCCCCTCCTCCCTTCTCAGCTGTAGAGCGTAGAGCTGAGAGACGCAGGGAACAATTAGAGGCAGCTGCAGCTCGTAAGAGATGTGATTATGGGCCGGCTACTTAAGGAAGGCCGGCTGCTCCCTTCACTAGCACCTGCAACTGCTGTGCTGAGTGTGTGGTTGTTCTTGCTCGTCCTGTTCCTGACTCCTGGCTTGTTCCTGACTTGGACTGTTCCTGACTTCAGCTTCTCCTGACCCCGGTGCTGATACCTGACTTTGGCTGGCTTCTGATCTGGACTGTTCGACCTCGGCTTATCTGACTCTGACTGCTGCGCTTCAGCATGCCAACTTGTTGGCACCCTAACAGATTGCAGGTGCTCTTCCAACCTCTTGTGGTGTGAGTATGACGGAACAAGGGGCCACTGGGGGGATTCCGGCAACCCCGCCTCCTTCTGCCCAAGCACAGATAGATGCGCTGCAGGAGACTGTACAGCAATTGCTGCAAGCCAACCTAGTGCTTCAAGGGCAAATCCAGCAGTTAACTCTTGCCGTTAACAGCCAGCAAGCGCAGCATAGCGCGGCAGGAACCCCACCTCCTCGGCCACCCCCTGTGTTACCGGCTGTGAAGTTCCGCAGGGATAGGCAAGAGTTCCCAGCTTTCAAGGTGCAGGCTATGATGTACATATGAGTGAGGGAAGTGGAGTTTGGGTCCCCGAGGCCAAAGTAGCATTCCAGATTAGTTCGCTGGAAGGAACTGCCAGGTGTTGGGTGACGCCTTTGTTGGTGGGAAACTGTGAGGAGTGAGTGAGCTGAAAGGGTTACACTCAGCTCCAAGCTGTGTCGGCTCACAGGAAATGACGCTCTGTTATGTTTTGCTGTGTATGTAGAACTGCTGTAATTCTCAGAGTTCTCTGTTGCTGTACCGAGAGACGGTCATGGCTGCTTCGTCTCCCGGAATCTGATGTATGCTTTGCTGTAATAAATCTGCTTTGCTGACAGAGAAGGAGTCAGTTTTCAGTTTGTTACAGACTGTTTTCGCCAGACTTTTTTTTGCAGGAGGCTTGCTTCCCAGAAGCTGCGTTTTTTCAACTCTGCTGAAGTGAAAGTGACTTTATGAACTGCGCAATCAGAAGCCTGCCGGGCACCATTCCAGCCGTAATTTATGGTTTCTGGATGCGGAGGGGTTTTTCTGCAAACGAACCCCCCTTAACGCCAAAGAAACCACCCTCACTTGAAGGACTATGACCATTTCCTGGAGGACCTGACAAACATGTTCGAGGGTGGGCAGAGGAAAGGTGCCAACACCCAGAAGCTCTTGCAGCTCCAATAGGGCAACGGGACAATGATGGACTAGGTCACAGAGTTTTGCCTGCTTTCCCAGGAACTGGGCTGGAACGAGGAGGCTCTGTTAGCGCATTTCAAGGTGGGGCCACATGACAGCATCCTGGATGAGATGGCCAGGGTGGGACCTCCTCAATCGCTGGATGCCGCCATCCAACTCAGTGCCCAGATTGATGAATGCTTGCAGGAGAGGCATAGAGAGAGATGGGCAGTGGACAGACCAACGTGAAGATGGGTACTTCTACCCCTCATGCTCCCTCCACCAGCTGGGGCAGGCCCCACAGACCAACCGGCGGGTGAACCCATGCAACTGGGAGAAGTGTGGGGGCCACTAACCCAGGCTGAGAAGGAGCATCAGCGCCGAGAGAGACTTTGTTTGTACTGCGGCAAGGGAGACCACTTTGCTCGTAGCTGTCCAGCCAAAGGTGCTGCCAGCTCTTGCCCGGTAGCCATGGCAGGGGAAGGGTCTGGTACTGGCCCTCAGCCACAGGAAAATCCCAGCTCCCAGCTCTGGTAGAGGCCACAGGGCTGGGAAAGGCAGAGATCTTGGAACTGCAACGACCTACCACTTCTCCTCCCCCATTAGCTGTCCCAAGCCTGGCCTTGAAGGCAATATTACGACTCCCGGATGGACGTCAGCTGTGACTGCAGGCCTTAGCGGACTCCGGTGCCTCAAATGATTTTCTGGATGAAGACTTAGCCCAGCAGCTAGGGCTGGGAACCCGGAAGCTGGGGTACCATTAGCTGTCCACACCATCAATGGCCGACCTCTGCTCTCCGGTGCTGTTACCCGTGTAACTACACCGTTGTCACTGGAGCTACCGGGACACCCAGAACAGGCAGTCCTGTATCTAACCAAGCTGTCTATGATTCCGCTGGTACTAGGAATGCCATGGCTGATGCAACATGACCCTGTCATCGCATGGAGCCAGCGCTCCCTTGTGTTCAGCTCGGCGTATTGCCGGAATCATTGTCTGGAAGAGAGAGACGTTGTGCAGGTTACAGCCGCACAGGGCACACAAGGGGGAACCCTCACAGGAGAAGAGAGCCAGTTACCCACAGATTATCGCTCCTTCCGAGACGTGTTTTGTGAAAGGGAGGCAGACCAGTTACTGCCCCATCAGCCGTATGATTGTAAAATTGACCTCCTTCCGGGCACGCAACTTCCTACGAGCCGGCTCTACCCAGTGTCTGAAATGGAGCTGGCCACATTGGGGGAATTATTGGACAAAAATCTGGTGAGAGGGTTCATCCGGCCCTCAAAAGCGCCTGGGGGCGTACCGGTCCTGTTCGTGAAGAAGGGATCGTCCGAGTTGAGGCCTTGCATGCACTACAGGAAACCCATCCGTATTGCCCCCATCCGTTACCTGTTGCCACTTATCAGTGAGTTGCTAGAGAGGCTACGAGATGCAAGAATTTACACAAAATTGGACTTAAGAGGTGCCTATAATCTAATCCGTATATGAGAAGGGGGTGAATGGAAAACCACTTTCAACACCCAATACGGCAGCTTCGAGCACCTGGTGATGCCGTTTGGAATACAGTCGGGGACGGCGACATTCCAAGCCTTCATAAACCATGTGTTGGTGCACTTTGTGGACTGGTTCATAGTGGTCTATCTAGATGACATTCTAATCTATTCGGAGAGTCCAGCGCAACATGTGCGGACCATGCTGCATGTGAGGAGTGAGCTGAAAGGGTTACACTCAGCTCCAAGCTGCGTCCAGCCCACAGGATGTGACGCTCTGTTATTCTGTATGCGTTTTAGGACTGGTGCTTTTCCCAGTTTTTCTCCTTTGCTGATTTACGGAGGGCAGACATGCCAGCTCTGTCACCCGGTGTGATTTATGCTTTGCTGTAATAAAACTGCTTTGCTGAAAGACGCAAGAGTCGTTTTGAGTTCGTTGCAGACTGTTTTCGCCAGACGCTTTTGCAGCAGGTTCTTTGCTTCCAGGGAAGCTGCAACTCTGCTGAAATCGAAAGGGATTTCAAACTGCGCAACAGAAGCCTACCGGGCTCCATTCCGGCGGAGATTTATGGTTTCTGGATGAGGGGGTTTTACTGCTATGAACCCCTCACAACTTCAAAGGTTATGGGACTGTTATTTAGCCTGCCTGCAAGCGTTGAAGCGTGGAAGGAAAGGGCTGCTGGCCACAGCAGTAAAAATCCAGCTGGGAGGGCTGGCTGAGCGCTCGCTGGTGAAGAGACCATTCTCTGGAGCTGGTGCGGCTGAATTCTACGGTTGTGAGTAGAAGCCCGGGGGGAGTAATGGCAGCTGCTGAGGGAGCTGAGTCCTTTTCCTGCCCTTTTGCCACACTGAATGGGGACAATTTCCTGGAATGGCAGGTAAAATGTGAAGCCTGGATACTTGCCAGGGGGCTTTCAGATTGCCTGCAAGCTGCCCCAGTTCCTGCAGCTGCTGGGGCTGCTGTTGCTGCTGTGCAGGCCACCCAACACAGGGATGAGAGGGCCAGAGGGATGCTCATCATGTCCTTGGAGGGTTCCCAATTGCCCCTGGTGGCAGGTTTGGACAGTGCCCATAGCATTTGGACCGCTTTGCAAGACACTTACATGAGACAATCAGCTGGAGCCAGGATCCATGTTACAAGGCAGCTGTATAGTCTAAGGCTGTTGCCTGGGCAGAGCGTCCAACAGCATGTGCAGGAGGTGATCGCCACGTTAGAAAAGCTGAGGCTTTGGGGCATTGCCTATACTGAGGAGCAGTAGGCCTACGTTCTACTCAGTTCTGTTTACCATCAGTATGAGAGCCTTTGCCTTACTCTGGAAGCCATGCCAGCCCGAGATCTTAATCTGCGGTTTATTGCTGGATGCTTGATGGAAGAGGAGAATAGGCGACGCAGAGACGGGGGCAATCGTCCTGCTGGAGGCTGCCCTGTTCCCAGGAGTGGGGGGGCAGCTAGGAGCAAAGCCCATGATGAGTCTACTGTGCATGCCTATGCTACTACACGTCACTGCTATCTGTGTAACTCCAGTAGCCACCTGTGTCGACATTGTACTGCCAGAGGCACTGCCAAGGTCAACACGCAGATAAGAGGTTCTGGCAAGTCTGGGAACGTGCGCAGAGGCGGCAAAGGTGGGGGCACTGGTGGAGGAGGCCCACGTCATCTTGCTGCTGCTATGGCTACCGTCAAGGATGTTCCTGTTGCTAAGTTACGGTATCTCATTGACTCTGGAGCTTCGCACCATTTAGTGACATCTGGTGGCCACATCCGGGACTGCAAGGACATTGTTGGAGGCAAGCAGGTTTCCCTTGCTGATGGTTCCAAGAAAAAGCTACAGACTGAAGCAACTGTCTTTGTTGATTTCTTACAGGCTGATCTTCAATGCTTTGTTCTTCCAGGCATGAAGTTGTGTTTGCTGTCTGTGTCTTCTCTTTTAAGGGATGGGTATAAGGTTCACTTTGAAAATGATGTCTGTACCATCTCTAAGGGGGGTAAACTGTTGGTCAATGTTCCATGCAATGATGATGCGGTTTTTGTCTTGGAAACAGGTAACAGTACCTCTGACACAGCCCAGGCGCTGTGTGCGAACACGCCGATGCATCGTGATTGTTTGCATTTGTGGCATAGGAGATTTTCTCACAGGTGTTGGCAGTACGTCAAGAAGGCACCCGGTAACACTGAAGGGTGCGAGTTTTTGCCATGCTCACGATTCCTGGATTGTGCAGGATGCAAACAGGCCAAAGTGAAGACGTGCCATTACCCCAGGCCAGATAGGGTCACCACTGAATGTTTTGCTCTGGTTCATTCAGACCTCTGTGGACCCATGCAGACTGCCAGCATGGGCGGAGCCAAATACATTTTGACCCTGACCGACGACCACTCGAGAGCGGGCTGGACCATTCCCCTCAAGCACAAGGGGGAGGCGGCCAGCATGATCAAGGAGTGGGTCGTTGCAGTTGAACTTGAGTTTTCCTGCAAAGTTCGCAGCTTTCAGTCGGACCGAGGTCGGAATTCTTCGGGTCCGCACTGCAGGGGTCTTTCCGCCAGAAAGGCATCAAGCACAGGTTGTCAGCTCCATATGCTCCTCCTCAGAACGGGGTTGCCGAGAGGAGGAACAGGACGCTGCAAGAGGCGGTGTCAGCCATGCTTTTCGATGCTCGGTTGCCTCAGAAGTACTGGGCAGAAGCATGGAAGTGTGCCTCTTTCTGCTTGAACCGAATATACAGTTCGGTGGTAGGAGACACGCCCTATGCTCTGTTGTATGGCAAGAAGCCAAAGGTCCATTTTCTGAGAGTTTTCGGTGGCGAGGCATATGTTCTTCTTCCCAGAGCCAAGCGCCGGAAAGGTGGTCCTAGGTCCCAGAAGCTGATCTTCGTCGGGTACGAGCCAGCCTCCAAGGCCTGGAGGTTTGTTTACCCTGAGGGGAGGGACCAGTCTCGGGTAGTGCTCAGCAGCAGTGCTGAGTTCTGTGAGCAAGAGGGGTGGAAGCGCATTCATGGAAATCCAGAAGTTCTCATGGACGTTCTGGAAGGTCCTGAAGACGTGGGACAAGCAGGTGCACCACCTGCTGGTGGTGGTGGTCTGGCTGGTGGACCGGGTCCAGCTGGCGGACCAGCCCCCGGCTGTTGGTCCAGCTCCGGGAGGTGGTGGTGCTGCCACTCCTGGCCCTTCTGGTGGTTCGGGCCGAGCTCCCGGCCATGGCCAGGTTGCACCACAACAGGGAGCTACTCCGAAGCAAGAGCCGAGGAGTGCACCCATCTCTCCAGTGGCCAGGTCTGGAAGACAGTTCAAGCGCAGTAGAACGTCTTCAGAAGCTGGTCCAGGGGAATGCTCCAAGCGGAGCAGGTCAGTAGGAGAGTCGCCAGACACCACGGACTCGCAGGCAGAGTCCAGCTCGTCTGGGTCAGAGGGGGAATCCGAGGTAACGCTGAGGCAGTCCAAGAGGACCACGACAGGGATACCTCCTGCCAGGTACACAGCCACTAGCGTGTGGGCTTGTATGGCTCAGTGTGAGCCAGAGAGCTTCGAGGAAGTGCAGCAATTGCCACAGTCAGAAGCCACAAAGTGGCACGAGGCAATGCCGAAGGAGATGGACTCCATGAAGGCACTGAAGGTGTTCTCCACAGCGACGCTGCCCGAGGGCGAGCGTGCAGTGAACAGTCGCTGGGTGTTTAGGCTTAAACCCACAGCAACTGGAGAGCCTCAGTACAAGGCTAGGCTAGTAGCCAGAGGTTTCACACAGAGGAAGGACTTGCATTACACGGAGGTGTATGCGCCGACTTCTAGGAGTGAAACTCTTCACTTTTTGTTAGCTGTAGAGACGTTTTGTAGTTCATCATTTCGATGTTGACGTCACTTATCTGAACTCGTCTTTGGAGGAGGTTCTGTACATTCTACCTCCACCAGGGTTCGAGGGCAATAAGCCGAATGTCGTGTGGAGGCTACACAAATCTATCTATGGCCTACGGCAGTCCGCCAGAAACTGGAATTTGTGTCTCCATGAAGCTTTGGAAAGCATGGGTTTCCAGCGGAGTCTTGCTGACAGTTGTCTTTACCTGGCAGGTTCCGGCCAGGAGCAAACTCTGGTGCTTTGTTATGTTGATGACATCATCTGCCTTGCTAAGTCAGAGAGTCAGGTGCAGGAGTTTGCAGAGGAGCTTAGTAAGCATTTCAAGCTCAAAGAACTAGGTCCAGTGAATGTCTACCTAGGAGTCAAGATTGACAGGACTGAGGATGGCAGTTTCTTGCTGAGTCAGGAGAGCAAGATTGAGCAGTTGCTTGAGAAGTTCAGAATGTCTGATTGTGCTAGTGTCAGAACACCCATGGAGACTTGTTTCATGAAGGACAGTCAGTCTGGGGAACACTCTGCGTTCCAGAGCCCCGAGGTGTTCCAGTCAGCTCTTAGGAAGTCTGTTGTATCTCTCCCAGTGGAGCAGACCAGATATAGCCTTTGCTGTAAATCTGCTCAGCAGGGAGGCTGCACAGCCCAGTGTGCATGCCTGGAATGGCATCAAGAGGGTGCTTAGGTACCTGCAAGGTTCCAGAATTGGGTCTCAAACTTCAGCAGAAGGTGAGAGATTGGCGTCTCAAACTGTCAGCAGAAGGTGGAGCACAGCTCACTTGCTGGTCTGACAGTAGCTGGGCCAATCTGGACGACAGGAAGTCAGTGTCTGGACTCGTCGTCAAGTACGGGGAGGCTCTAATTGGGTGGTGGTCCAGAAAGCAGAGTCTTCTAGCTCTCTCCTCTACAGAAGCTGAATTCAGTGCGTTATCTGAAGTCTGTAAGGAGATGGAGTTTTACAAGTGTTTGGTCCAGGAGGTCAACGGGGAGTGTTGCCTACCCATCACGGTTTGGGAGGACAACCAGCCCTGTATGAAACTGGCAGAGACTGGGCAGTTCAAGTCCAGAACCAAACATTTGGACATCCGGTTTCGGAATGTTTGTCAGAGTGTCCAGACAGGCTTGGTGAAGCTGAAGTACTGTCCAAGCCAAGAGAACCTAGCAGATGGGTTCACCAAACCTTTGGGATTCCAACGTCATTGGGAATTCTGTGATGGTTTGTATCTGGTGTAGGTTACGACCTACATCGTGCCCTGTGTGCCGGACGAGAGGGGGTGTGAGGAGTGAGCTGAAAGGGTTACACTCAGCTCCAAGCTGCGTCCAGCCCACAGGATGTGACGCTCTGTTATTCTGTATGTGTTTTAGGACTTCAAACTGCAGAGGTTGCGGGAGCATCGCTTGTACGCGAAGTTGGAGAAGTGTAAATTTCACGTCTCCACGGTAGACTTCCTGGGTTATCGCTTGACTCCTGAGGGGGTATGAATGGACCCAGACAAGGTGCAGAGCTTGCGATCCTGGCAGGCCCCACGAACAAAGAAGGACCTGCAATGGTTCTTAGGTTTTGCGAATTATTATAGGAAGTTCCTACCCAATTACTCCCACCTCACCACACCCCTCACCGATTGCTTGAGGGGTAAGCAGCTGTTCCGGTGGACTGAGGAGACACAACAGGTGTTTGAACGCCTCAAGGTACTATTCTCGGCAGAGGCGTACCTGGCCCATGGTAGAGACTGATGCATCTGACAGAGCCAATGGAGCGGTGTTGCTGCAAGCCGACAAGGAAGGGTTCTTGCGGCCTTGTGCATTCCACTCCCGGAAGCTGAACGATTCGGAGAAGAACTACACGATCTGGGACAAAGAGTTGTTAGCCATTGTCACGGAGACAAGCCTGGATCGGGAAGGGAGTGTGGGAGGAGGAACAGGGAGGGAAACGGCCTATCGAGAACCGATCCCATTAATCTCAACAGATACGTCCGATGATGACAGCCCTGTCTTAGAGTTATCGCCAGAAGATAAGGGGAGTGCTGACGTCAGTAATAAGCAGGGGGGGGGAAGCAAAAGAGGGCGGAAGAAGTTTTCTCGTCACTTCCGAAACACCAGGAGGTTATTGTGCTGGAAAAGGCGGGAACCGGAAAGCAGTTGAGATGTTTGTACCCAAGGAATGCAGACAGGCTTTTCAGCTCTGTAAATCATTAGGGCAATAAAATGCTTTGAAAACCGAGAAACGTCCCGGCTGCTGCCTCATAGCAACTCCAAAGGCAAGGTTGCCGTGACAACACATCTCAACTCTTCTGCGTTGCTCTGAGGCGTTTGAAGGGGAGAGAGATGGAAGCAGTCCAACAGCAATTGCAAGCGGCGAGAGCCAGCTGGGAGATTGAAGCCAAGAAGGCGATTGAGAAGGTTCGGGAGGAACAGGGAGCCAGAATTGCTGATTTGCAAGAGATAAACAAGCGTAATGAGCTTAGATCTGCCAAACTGGAGGAAGATTTACGAGATCTTAATATTCGGCTGGACGAAGCGCGCAAAACAGGTGGAGGAGGGGCCACAGCAGTCGTGACTCAGAGGCAACAGCTTGCATCCGTGAGTAAGTTTGATGGGGACCCCAGGGGATATTTGGGGTTCAGGACTGAGGTGGATTATGCCCTGAGGATGCGAGGGAAGGACTTTGAGACTGATGAGGAGAAGGTGGCCTTTATTATTTCGCACTTGACGGGGTCGGCGAGAGAATGGGTACGCCCACTTTTGGCAAGTAACAACCCAGCGCTAGGGAATCTTCAGGATTTCTTGGATGCCATGGCGGCTCATTACACAAGTGACATTGATCAAGAGATAACTAAGCAGGAACTTATGAGCCTCAGACAAGGGAAAGGGACTGTGAGAGATTATGTGGCGAAATTCACCCTTCTCTGCCATAAACTGGGATGGGAGATTTTAGCCCCTCAAACTGAAGCGATTTTCCAGCAGGGGCTGAACCCGGAAATTCTGGATGAAATAAGCAGGGGGCCGAGGCCTAAAGACACGGATGCCTATATTAAACTGGCTCTGCAAGTGGGGGTGCGGCAGGAACTAAGGACATGGGAAGAGCGGAGTGTGCCCGGCAGGAAGACATTCAATGCTTACAGGCAGCCTTCCCATGGTGTTCAGCCGGTTCAGGGCAACAAGCAGCACCTACCCCCCGAAGAGCCAATGGAAATCGGTCGTTTGGACACGAGGGAAGGCCCCAAAGAAAAGCCTCGCAGGGAGCTGCTGAGCAGGGGGGAGAAGGAGACGCGCAAATGCTTTGTGTGTGACAGGCCGGGGCACTTAGCCCGGAATTGTACGCAAAAGCGAGTGTGGCAAGGCATGGCAGCGGCTGCGGGGCAAGAGGCAAGAGGGGGAGCACAGGAGCAGGGAAACGCCAAAGCCTGGTTGGACACCAGAGAGGGGAAGGCCAACCAGGCGGAAAGCAAGTAAACCCCCCACAACGGCAGAGTGCAGTGACTCCGAGGGAGCCCAGGCCGGGAATTGTGCTGATGGTAAGGCTGGAATTGCCCAATGGGTACCCCCTAGAGGTAGAGGCCTTACTAGATTCGGGCAGCTCGGCCTCTTTCATGTCCGAAAGTTTCGCCAAAGCCCATCAGATCACTGAGATCCTCGATTCCAGGTGGAGGGAAGGGCAGGTGGAGTACTTGGTGGCTTGGGAAGGGGAGGACCCCGAGAGCAACACATGGATGCGCCATGATAATATTCAGGAGGAATATCTCAAGGCTGAATTCCATGCGTTATACCCACAAAAGCCGGCCCCACCGGGGTATGAATGTTGGCAGGGTCATCAGGAGGAGGGGATGGGGGACCAAGGGTACAGAAGAGGGAAGGAGACAGAGGAACCCCATTCGGAATGGTCGGAGGAGGAGGTTGATGAGGTAGTGTCATTCGCACCTTTTACGACGGAACAGTGGAAGACGGTTTTTGAGTCGGATGACAATGAGGATACAGACTTCCTGGGGTTTGTCACTCCACCGCGCACGCAACAGTGGCAGCATGGGAGCGGGGAGGTGGAGACTGTTAGCACGAATATACACCCTCCGCTAGAGTCCAGGGAATCCGGGGAGGAAGGGGGCCTGGAGGAGGGAGTGGATGTCACGGAGACAAGCCTGGATCGGGAAGGGAGTGTGGGAGGAGGAACAGGGAGGGAAACGGCCTATCGAGAACCGATCCCATTAATCTCAACAGATACGTCCGATGATGACAGCCCTGTCTTAGAGTTATCGCCAGAAGATAAGGGGAGTGCTGACGTCAGTAATAAGCAGGGGGGGGAAGCAAAAGAGGGCGGAAGAAGTTTTCTCGTCACTTCCGAAACACCAGGAGGTTATTGTGCTGGAAAAGGCGGGAACCGGAAAGCAGTTGAGATGTTTGTACCCAAGGAATGCAGACAGGCTTTTCAGCTCTGTAAATCATTAGGGCAATAAAATGCTTTGAAAACCGAGAAACGTCCCGGCTGCTGCCTCATAGCAACTCCAAAGGCAAGGTTGCCGTGACAGCAAGGACAGGCTTTTCCAGCGTCTTGGTAAGATCATTCAGGGCATCATATCATAATTGCCATTTGAAACACCATCAAAGCATTCCTGACAGATGGCTGTCAAGCCTCGCTTAAAGACCTCCAAAGAAGGAGACTCCACCACACTCCTTGGCAGCAAATTCCACTGTCGAACAGCTCTTACTGTCAGGAAGTTCTTCCTAATGTTTAGGTGGAATCTTCTTTCTTGTAGTTTGAATCCATTGCCCCGTGTCCGCTTCTCTGGAGCAGCAGAAAACAACCTTTCACCCTCCTCTATATGACATCCTTTGATATATTTGAACATGGCTATCATATCACCCCTTAACCTTCTCTTCTCCAGGCTAAACATACCCAGCTCCCTAAGCCGTTCCTCATAAGGCATCGTTTCCAGGCCTTTGACCATTTTGGTTGCCCTCCTCTGGACACGTTCCAGCTTGTCAGTATCCTTCTTGAACTGTGGTGCCCAGAACTGGACACAGTATTCCAGGTGAGGTCTGACCAGAGCGGAATACAGTGGTACTATTACTTCCCTTGATCTAGATGCTATACTCCTATTGATGCAGCCCAGAATTGCATTGGCTTTTTTAGCTGCTGCATCACACTGTTGACTCATGTCAAGTTTATGGTCTACCAAGACTCCTAGATCCTTTTCACATGTACTGCTCTCAAGCCAGGTGTCACCCATCCTGTATTTGTGCCTTTCATTTTTTTTGCCCAAGTGTAGTACTTTACATTTCTCCCTGTTAAAATTCATCTTGTTTGCTTTGGCCCAGTTCTCTAATCTGTTAAGGTCATTTTGAATTGTGATCCTGTCCTCAGGGGTATTAGCCACCCCTCCCAATTTGGTGTCATCTGCAAACTTGATCAGGATGCCTCAAGCCCATCATCCAAGTCATTGATAAAGATGTTGAATAAGACTGGGCCCAAGACAGAACCCTGTGGCACCCCACTAGTCACTTCTCTCCAGGATGAAGAGGAGCCGTTAATGAGTACCCTTTGTGTTCGGTCAGTCAGCCAGTTACAAATCCACTGAATGGTAGCCTTGTCCAGCCCACATTTTACCAGCTTCTTTACAAGAACATCATGGGGCACCTTGTCAAAGGCCTTGCTGAAATCAAGATAGGCTACATCCACAGCGTTCCCTTCATCTACCAGGCTTGTAATTCTGTCAAAAAATGAGATCAGATTGGTCTGACATGACTTATTTTTCAGAAACCCATGCTGACTTTTAGTGATCACAGCGTTCCTTTCTAGGTGCTCACAGACCGTTTGCTTAATGATCTGCTCTAGAATCTTTCCTGGTATTGATGTCAGGCTGACTGGGCGGTAATTGTTTGGGTCTTCTCTTTCCCCCTTTTTGAAAATAGGGACAACATTTGCCCTCCTCCAGTCTGCTGGCACTTCGCCTGTTCTCCAGGAATTCTCAAAGATTACTGCCAGTGGTTCTGAAATCACCTCTGCCAGTTCTTTTAATACTCTTGGATGTAGTTCATCTGGCCCTGGAGACTTGAATACATCTAAACTAGCCAAGTATTCTTGTATTACCTCCTTACTTATTCTGGGCTGTGTTTCCCCTGCTGAATCATCTGCTCCATATTCTTCAGGTTGGGCATTGTTTTCTTTTTTGGAGAAGACTGAGGCAAAGAAGGCATTGAGGAGTTCTGCCCTTTCTCTGTCTCCTGTTCGCATTTCACCATCTTCTCCTCTAAGTGACCCCACTGTTTCATTGTTCTTCCTTTTGCTACGGACATACCCATAAAAGCCCTTTTTATTGCTTTTAACCTCTCTAGCAAGCCTGAGTTCATTCTGTGCTTTAGCTTTTCTGACTTTGTCTCTACACGTGCTGGCTATTTGTTTGAATTCCTCTCTGGTGATTTCCCCCTTTTTCCATTTTTTGTACATATCCCTTTTAAATCTTAAATCAGTTAAAAGTTCTTTAGATAGCCATTCTTTTCAATTCAACTTTATGGTCTGAAGCTCAACATCAAAAAACTAAGATCATGGCCACTGGTCCCATCACCTCCTGGCAAATAGAAGGGGAAGAAATGGAGGCAGTGAGAGATTTCACTTTCTTGGGTTCCATGATCACTGCAGATGGTGACAGCAGTCACAAAATTAGAAGACGCCTGCTTCTTGGGAGAAAAGCAATGACAAACCTAGACAGCATCTTAAAAAGCAAAGACATCACCTTGCCGACAAAGGTCCGTATAGTTAAAGCTATGGTTTTCCCAGTAGTAATGTACGGAAGTGAGAGCTGGACCATCAAGAAGGCTGATCACCGAAGAATTGATGCTTTTGAATTATGGTGCTGGAGGAGACTCTTGAGAGTCCCATGGACTGCAAGAAGATCAAACCTATCCATTCTCAAAGAAATCAGCCCTGAGTGCTCACTAGAAGGACAGATCCTGAAGTTGAGGCTCCAGTACTTTGGCCACCTCATGAGAAGAGAAGACTCCCTAGAAAAGACCCTGATGTTGGGAAAGATGGAGGGCACAAGGAGAAGGGGACGACAGAGGATGAGATGGTTGGACAGTGTTCTCGAAGCTACTAACATGAGTTTGGCCAAACTGCGAGAGGCAGTGAAGGATAGGCGTGCCTGGCGTGCTCTGGTCCATGGGGTCACGAAGAGTCGGACACGACTGAACGACTGAACAACAACAACAACATGCCAAGCAATCAAAATAGAGGAGCTGACACACTGTCCCGGAAGCCAGAGTGCGGGAATGCCAGTCCAGACCCGGTATTGAGGCACATATTGCCTGGAGTACAGCAACTGAGGAGGGAGCACAAGGGCTTCTGCCTCTTGGATTTGTGTGACTGTCCAGGCTTGTGTGTGTGTTTTTTTCTGGCCATGTGCTCTCCCTGAGCACATGGTCTGAGGGGGAGGGGCTTCTGGTGAGTCAGGTGAGTCAGGTGGGCGGAGCTAGTCAGTGCCTGGAGTACAGCGACTGAGGAGGGAGCACAAGGTGAGCTGAGCTTGGAGAACACTCTGTAGGTTTTGTGGGTTTGTCTTTTTGGGGCTGTGTGTGATAAGGAAACAAATAAGCACACAATCTTTATTTGTTTGTGTGCTTGTGCTTGTTTTTCTAGCGGCCCGTGCAGTTTGAGCCATCTTTTAAATTTAGGGGAGATAGTCTCAAAAGTTTATTGGGGGAGACCTAGGCTTCTTTTTTTTCCTGACTTCAGCTTTTCAAGATGGAGGGTGAGGGGTCAACTGCAGTCACCTGCAATTCCTGCACAGTGTTTGTATTCTTGCCAAAGGATGTGGACAGCTACACCTGCAGCAAGTGCAAGTTGGTTGCCCTACTAGAAGACAAGGTCCAGCAACTTCAGGCCCATGTATCCATGCTCCAGAGAATTAAAGAGCTGGAGCTTTTCTTGGATGCAGCAGAGCATAATGTCTGCACCAAGGAGGAGACAGGGGACATCCCTGAGGAGGAGGTCAGTGTTGTAGAATCAGGTTAACACAGGGTTAACTCTGCACAGGAAGTGACGTTCTGAACTCTGGATGCTTTGCTGTTTCTGTATTGCTATTGTAACTGTGTCGGGTTTTGATTTGTGTGTGCTATAAGGCAAGATGGAGGAGTCGATGTGCTCTCGGATGTTGTATATAATACTGCAATAAAAGATGACTTAGAATAGAACTATCGTGTTCAGAAGCCTTAATTGGACTTACACTTCAGGGGCACGCTGCGCTATCTCTGCTAAGACTGTTAATTACTCACGTCGTTGGAAGCGCGCCGGACCGAGAATGGCTTCGTGGCAATCGGCCGAGAGAGCTCGTTATCCACTTGGCTTGTAGCCGCCTTTATATTATTTCAGTCAGTTCCCCAACACAGGAGCCAGATGTATGGAGGAACGTGACTCATAGAAGTAGAAGGCCCAGGGATCGCTCTGAGTGTTTAGAACTACACAATCGATTTGAAGTGCTCTCCCTTAACATGGAAGACGAAGAACAGACTCCATTTGAAGATCTCTCCCTCATCACAATTGATCAGGAATATGAAGACGAGCAGCAAAGTCAGTCTTCCGGGAATATGCAGGTGACCTTGGAAGGGACAGCACATGGAAGAATCCCGACCAAGCCTATGAGGAGGCGTGTAGTGGTGATAGGGGATTCCCTACTGAGGGGTACAGAAGCAGTGATCTGTGGGCCTGACAAGACGTCTTGAGAGGTGTGCTGTCTCCCCGGGGCCAAGATCCAAGATGTAACAGAACGGCTGCAAGGAATCATAAAACCCACTGACAAATACCCCTTCCTTTTGGTCCATGTGGGAACCAATGACACTGCAAGCCATAGCCTCCAGAAGATCAAAAGTGATTATGAGGCTCTGGGCAGGAAGTTGAAGCAATTAAATGCACAAATTGTCATCTCATCTGTCCTCCCAGTTGAACGACGTGGCCCAGGGAGAGAGAGAAAAATAGGGGAAGTGAACAACTGGCTTCGCAAATGGTGCAAGCAGGAATGGTTTGGATTTTTAGATCATGGTCTGCAGTTTCTTGAAGATGGACTTCTGGCAAGTGATGGGCTGCACCTCACAAGGGTTGGGAGGAATGTTTTTGCCAACAATCTCAAAAACCTCATCAGGAGGGCTTTAAACTGACTTATGTGGGGGAGGGAGACAGTGGTCCTGAAGGTAGGAGTCTATCAAGTGCTGAAGATGATCATCCAAATGTCAAGGACCAAATGGAGCAAACAGCACGCAGACCTAGTGGTGGGAAGGAAAAAATCCTTAAATAAGAGACTAGGGGGAATGATCAATGGTCTTCAATGTCTGTATACTAATGCACAGAGCATGGGAAATAAACAAGATGAACTTGAGCTCTTGGTACAGCAAACTAAATACGACATAATAGGCATCACTGAAACCTGGTGGGATGAGTCTCATGATTGGAATGTAGTAATATTGTTGTTCAGTCGTCGTCCGACTCTTCGTGACCCCATGGACCAGAGCACGCCAGGCACCCCTATCCTCCACTGCCTCCCGCAGTTTGGCCAAACTCATGCCAGTCGCTTGAGAACACTGTCCAACCATCTCATCCTCTGTCGTCCCCTTCTCCTTGTGCCCTCCATCTTTCCCAACATCAGGGTCTTTTCCAGGGAGTCTTCTCTTCTCATGAGGTGGCCAAAGTACTGGAGCCTCATCAGGATTGGAATGTAGTAATAGAGGGATACAATCTATTTCAGAGAAATAGACCAAACAGGAAAGGAGGAGGAGTGGCGTTATATGTCAGGGATGTGTATACCTGTGAAGAGATCCAGGATTTAAAACTTCAAAGCCAAACTGAGAGTATCTGGGTCAAAATTAAGGGAGAGAAAAATAACAGTGATCTCATTGTGGGAGTTTACTACAGATCCCCAAGCCAAACTGAGGACACAGATGATGCTTTCCTGGAACAGATGACCAAGCATTCAAAAGGAAGTGAGATAGTAGTAATGGGGGATTTCAACTATCCTGATATTTGTTGGATGTCAAACTCAGCCAAGAGCATAAGGTCGAACAGATTCCTCACTGGCCTTGCAGACAATTTCATTGTCCAGAAAGTGGGAGAAGCAACAAGAGGATCAGCCATTTTAGATCTGGTCCTAACCAATAGTGATGACCTGGTTAGTGGGGTAGAAGTGGCAGGATCATTAGGTGGGAGTGATCATGCTCTTCTGGAGTTTATTATACAGCGGAAAGGAGCAACCAAGCATACTAAGACTCAAATTCTAGACTTTAAGAAAGCCGACTTCAGAAAACTTAGGGAAACGCTGGGTGAGATCCCATGGACAGTAATACTAAAAGGGAAGGGAGCTCATGATGGTTGGGAGTTTGTTAAAAGGGAGATATTAAAAGCACAACTTCAGGCAATACCAATGAGACGGAAACATGGAAGGTGCCTAAGGTGCCGCAGGTGCCGCACCACAGGGGTAGCGTAAGCATATCACTTACCCCACACAATGCTCTCACAGAACTCCCTATGATGTTGGAAGCTCAGTGGTTTCGTGAACCCAACCGCCTGGTTCACCTGACTATGAGAGTACCTCAGCTTCACGAAGCCGGTTTGAAAACCTTGACACACGTCTCGGAAGAGAACGTCCAGGTGTTTGGTTCTGGCTTCGAACAGTCCAGACTTTGCCAATTTCAAACAGGGTTGGGTGCCCTCCCATACTGTGATGGGTTGGCAACACTCACCACAGATCTCTTGGACCAAACACCTATACTACCCCAGTTCCCTATAAAGCACTGACAACACATTGCACTTGGCTTCTGCAGAGGAATGAGCAATGAGGCTCTGGTTCCAGGACGTCCACCCGACTAGAGTTCCTCCAAACTTCACAACCATTCCAGGCACAGATTTCCTGTCCTCGGAATTTGCCCAACTGCTGTCGCACCAGCATGTGAGCTGGGGCTCACCGGTGGCCAACAACCTCAGGCAAAACTCCTTTGTCTTCTGCAAATACCTCAGCACTCTCTGGATGCCATTCCAGGCATGCACACTGGGCTTTGTAGCCTCCCTGCTGAGCAGATTCACAGCAACCACTATGTCAGGTCTGCTCCACTGGGAAAGACACAACAGCCTCCCTATAGCTGACGAACACCTCGGAGCTCTGGAACTCAGAGCGTTCCCCGGTCTGACTGTCCTTAACGAAACAAGTCTCCATGGGTGTTCTGACATTAGCACACTCAGACATCCTGAACTACTTCAACAACTGCATTATCTCACCTGTCTGACTGAGCAAGACACTACCGTCTTCGGCTCTGTCTACCTGAACACCTAGGTAAACACCAACACGGCCTATGTTCTTGAGCTTGAAATACTGGCCAAGCTCCTCTGCAAACTGTTGCACCTGTTCCCTGGTCTTTGCCAGGTAAAGGATGTCCCCACCAGACAGAAGAACTAGCTCCTGCTCTTGGCCCTCTCCTGCCAGAAACAGGCAGCTATCTGCATAACTCTGACTGAAACTTAGCTCTTTCAAAGCATCATTCAAACACGTGGTCAAATCCCTGGCTGACTCATTCAGGCTATAGATTGCCTTGTGCAACTTCCACACCTGATTTGGCCTGTTGCCCTTGAACCCTGGCGGAGGTACCGTTTACAACTCCTCGTCCAGGTCGGAATCCAAATAGGCATCCAAACCAAAGTGGTTTACCTCAAAACCTCTTTGAGCCACAACCGCTAAAAGGATGCACGTAGTTTCGCTTCTGGGAGTGGGTGCGTCCATTACCTCGGAGCAATGGACCCCCTTCCCCTGAGTGAAACCTGTGGCTACTAACCTAGCCTTGTACTGCAACTCTCCAGTTGCTGTCGTCTTGAGTCTGTACACCCAACAACTGCACATTGCCTGTAAATCTTCTGGCAGCATCGTGGACGTGTACACACCCAAATACCTCATTGAGCTCACCTGCTCTCCCATGGCATCATGCCATTTCTGGCCCCCCCCCCTTTTTTGGCAGCTTATTGGGACTTTTTATTTTATTTTTATTTTTTAAATTAAAAACCTTTTATTTTATTTTTAGCCTTACAGAGTCAAAAATAGAAAAAAAATACACAAAAGTTACATAGACAAAGACAAAAACATACATCTCACATCCTTTTTACACTCATTCCCCCTCCCTGGGAGATTTCTCTCCCCCCCCCTCGGTTGCTTCTCAACCTCCCCGTTACAACATTTGTATTTGCTCCTTGTTCTATCTGCATGCCCTTATATCTGCTTTTATTTCTTCTTTCCCCCATTTACTTGAGCCTTTACAACTCTGCCAAGAGATCAGCCTTTTCAATATGTAATTTGATATAATCCTTAAATGACTTCCAGTTATTTTCTCTCTCCTTTTCCTTTATCCCTTTTAATTCCTCATATTTTGATGCTAAATTATAATACGTCATCATTTTTAGTTGCCAATCCTCTTTATTTGGTACTCTTTCTGATTTCCAGTTTCTCGCTATTAGGAGTCTGGCTGAAACTGTTGCATACATGATTATGGTTCTGTCTTTTGCCTGGATATCCTTGCCCAGCATTCCTAAAAGGAATGTTTCAATATTTTTCTTAAAGGAGTATTTAATGATTTTCTTTAATTCTTTATATATCATCTCCCAAAACATTTTGATTTCATTACAATACCACCACATATGCATATACGTGCCTATTTCTTTTTTACAATGCCAACACTGATTATTTATACCTTTATACATTTTGGCCAGCTTAACTGGCGTCAGATGCCACCTATATTGCATCTTTAGTATGTTTTCTTTGATGTCATAATTCGGTGTTAGCTGGCTATCCCTCCTCCATAGATTTTCCCATTTTTCTAGCATGATTGGTTTTTCTGGGCTTCCCCTTGAGGCAACTGTTGAACCTCCTCAAGGCTCTCTGGTTCACACTGAGCCAGACAAGCACTCACGCTAGTGGCAGTGAACCTTTCAGGCAGAATCCCTTTAGTGGTTCGTGCAGGCCACTATGATACCACCTCAGGTTCCCCCTCTGCTCCAGTCGCACTGGATTCTGTCTGTACGTCCTTGACGTCAGGCATCTCACCTACTGACTTGCTGCGCCTTTGCACCCCAGCTGAACTACCTAAGGGTGACATTGGCACACTGCTGGGCTCCTGCTTCACCAATGAATAACCCCCCTCTTGCTCTGGGACGAGACCTGGGTCAGGCTCCCCCGGAGAAGACCTGTTACGCCTGGCCTGCCTCCCAGTCCTAGACACTGGAGTTGTGGGTGCACTCCTAGGCTCTTGCTTCGGAGCTGCCCCTAGCTGCGCTGTGCCCTGGTCATGGCTGGGAACTTGGCCCGAGCCATCAGCAGGTGCTAAAGCCACAGCAATACCCCCACCCGGGGCTGGTCCACCTGGACCACCAGCACCAGTAGGTGGCGCACCTGCCTGTCCAGCATTGTCAGGACCATCTAGAACATCTGAAAGAACATCAGGATTTCCAGGGATGCGTTTCCATCCATTCTGCTCACAGAATTCAGCACTACTGCTGAGTAGAATCCGGGTTTGAACTCCATCTCGGTAAGCAAACCTCCAGCCTTTCAAGCTGGGTTCGTACCCACAGAAGATCATTTTTTGCACCTTGGGACCACCTTCCTTGTGCTTGGCGCATGATACAGAAACCATCGCTTGAGAACCAAAAACGCAAAAGAAGTGTACCTTCGGGTTCTTGCCATGCAACAGAAAATAGGGTGTGTTCCCTACATCAGAACAATAAATCCTGTTATGAACAAAGCTGGCAGTTTGTCATGCCTCCCCCCAGAACCTTTGGGATAGACCTGCATCCGAAAGCATGGCCTCAGTGGCTGCCTGGAGTGTCATATTCTGACACTTTTCAAGACTGCATACCTGTGGAGAAAGTGGGTTAGTCACTCTGTGCTTAATCCCCCTCTCATGGAAGAAAGCTTGCAGCGAGGACCCAAGGAACTCCTCACCTCTGTCGATTTGGAAACAGCCTACTATTGTAGAGAACTGCTGTTCCCCCTCTGAAACCCACCCTTCAATCAGCGATGCTGCCTCACTTGACTCCTTGAGCAACATAATCCACCCGTGGTGAGAAAAAGCATCAAACAAACACAAAGAATGATACTCTCCCCCCAGGCTGGCCTCTGGCATTCGCTCAGAGATGTCCACATGGATCAGGGCAAAGGGTCAAGTGGTAACCCTTTCGGACCTGGGGTAGCTGGACGTCTTCTCTTTGACCTTCCACTCCCTGCAATCAAGAAAGTTGTCACATGCCCTTAATTTGCACCCTTCAGAAAACTCAGGCTGCTTCTGCACACTGACCCAGTGGCAATGTGCCAGCCTCTTGTGCCACAGATGTGCGCATATGTGGTGCGTGGGCACGGTGGTGCACTGAGCCTGTACAGCATCAGTGCTACTTTCACCTGTACCTGTGTGAGGTGTTTCAACACCAAACACCCTGTCTTCACTGCGTTCCACTCGTATAAGCAACGTCCTGCCCCTGGAAATTGAAAGCTGTTAGTCTCAAAACAGACTTTAAAACCATCAGACAGAAGTGTTGACACAGAGAACAAACACAAATCCATGCCAGGAAGCACAAAAGCTTGCAGTTATGTCACCAGAAAACTGGCACAGACCATCCCAACAGAGTCAAGCCTTGTCCTGTGTTCATCAGCCAGTTCCACAAACTGCTCTGTGGAAATAGACCTGCAGTTCCTCACATGTCCACCGGGTGGCACGCCACACTGTCAATCACCCATCTCAGCTTACTGGTGTTGGCCTTATCCACCATTGCCATGGCAGCACTATCTCCCTTCTGGCCTCTGGAGCTCTCATGATTCCCACGCTTAGCTCCGCACATGATCTGAGAAACGACCTTGGGACTATCTAGCCAGGCACTGGCACAACAGATGGTCAGGAGAAGCACATCCAAAACAATGCTTTGCAGCATAGGCCTTCACGGTGTTGTCAGGCTTGGAAGAAGCCCTCCCACTCATAGGAGCACAGCCCGTGGCCGCCTGGCCCCCCTGCTTTCCCTGTCATTGCTCTACAACAGCCAAACGACCCGACAGGACATTGAGCGAATCTGGGGACAGGTCTTCCAAAGCCTCTTCAGCCCCATGGACCTGGGCTAGAACTTCCCACATCTCACAGGCGCTGGCCAAACCAGCAATGTGGTGGTATTGGGAAGCATCAACGCTCAGAGCAAACAGCCCTCTGGTCTTCTCATCTCTGCGCCAAGCTGCAGCTGTGACCTCCCGTGCTTCTGGATCTGTGCCAGGAAGCAGTGAGGGTGGTGGTGCTTGTACGCAGGCCCACAAGCCTTTCTCCTGTAGCAACAATTCCATTCTCATGGCCCACTCTCGTTAGTTGGCGCCATTGAGCTGTTGGAAGGGGACTCCCTCCATCTCCATCTTCCCCCGGGATAGCTTACTCACTATTCTGTAGCTTTCCACCTGGCTCAGAAGATGGGGAGTTTCACCAGAGATGTACCACTGCCTTCTGCAGGGCCTCACTCTGGGCTTTGCTGCCTTTTAGCTCTGGCTACTGTTTGCAAACAGCCAAGCCATGTAGCAGACTGCTGGCTGCCTCCTCCGGCACATCAACAGCCCCTGGATGCTGCAACACAGTCCCAGTCCAGGGTAGCTCTCTCAGCCTTGGCACACACCTCCTGGCTCTTCTGAAACTCCTCAGAACCAGGAAAGCATAAGGAGTCCATAACCTGATAGCATTTTGAGCTGGGAAAGCCTCAAAACATTGCAGCAAAACAATGGCATCCAGCAGCGCTTCCGTTGTGCTTCTCTGTTTATCAGCAGCATTCAGCAGTTAAACCAGCAGAGCAGGTTTTCTTCTTTGCGCAGCTTCGGTGTGTGCCTTGTGTGGCTTGCCAGCAATATAAAGTCCACAGATTCAAGCTTGTTCCTAATCTAGAAGCTTTATTTACATGCATAAATCATAGAACATTCCTGGAGAGACGGAACACATCTTTTCCGGTCTCCAGTCAGAACCAAAAGACAGAATGTACAGGCAGAAAAACAAAAGTGTTTCACACAGGCTTCCGGTTACAGCAGTCATCCCTGTGGTTACATGTCATCCCTGTGGGTGGTATGCACTTCTTGAGCTTATTAACCTTGTAAGCTCCAAACCTCACTATATCTATCTATCTATCTAACTATCTATATATATATAGAATGGAAGGTTTGGGACAGGCCGATAGTTGGCCATATTGGCCAGGTCCAAGGATGTTTTTTTAAGAAGCGGTTTAATAACAGCCTCAACTCTGCTGTATCCTTCTTCTTCATGAAAAAAACAGGGATGCCACCTGATGCCTTGGAAGGTCTGATGAAACCTCTTGCCAGGCTCTTCTCAAGAAACTCCCTCAAAGTCACCAGCTCTACTTCTGACATTGAACAGAGGTGACTTGTGAGCAATTGCACACCTGACAGGAGGTCTATTTTACAGTCATAAAGCCTATGGGGCAGCAACTTGTTTGCTTCCTTCTCACAGAAGACGTCTCTGAAGAAATGGTATTCTGGGGGCAGCTGGCTCTCCTCGCCAGTCAGAGAACCCTGCACTCCTGTTCCCAACACCGCTGCTGCCGATTGCCTGTCACCCAGACAGTGGAAGTGACAATACGCCAAAGCAAACACTAGGGATCTCTGCCCCCAAGCAATGACAAGAACATGTCAGGATAACCTGGTCATCCCCAAGACTAGTGGATACATGGGCAACTTTGCCAAGTGGAAGGTAGATTGGTCTCGATGAGCTGGTAGCTCCAGGGTCAAAGGCACAGTAGTGTGAGAAAGAACCCCAAACACCAGGGGTCTTGCATCTATGGTCTGTACTTCCAAAGGGGTTGACAGTTTCTGCATGGGTATGCCATGTTCCTTAGCAAATTCTACATCCACGAAATCTGCTGAGGCACCTGAGTCTATGAGGACTCGCAACTGAATCCTTCACCCATCTGGTAACTGTAGCACTGCAAGCACTGTGAAACCGGGAATAGCTGCTGGTGGTGGAGGCCCTGCAACTTGCCCCTTTCCCAGTCCTGGGGTCCTCACAGGGACTGGGGGCGGGTGTTTCCCATCTGTCGCCTCGCTAGGCTTGGCCCCCTTCAACACTTACTCCAGAAAGAGAGTTCACAGGAGTTTGGGCTGGGCAATGCCTGGCAAGGTGATTCGGCTTCCCACAATAGAAACAAAGTCTCTCCCTCCTTCTCCTGTCTTTTTCCTCTTGAGACACACGATGGCTCCCCTCTGCATTGCATAGCTTCTTCTACCGGCTCATACCTCATTGTGCCCCCAGGCCTTCTTTCCAGAATGATTGGAATGTCAAACAGCCTTGCTGGCAGCCTGATAAGAGGTATCTTCTCATTTCTTTCCTGCAACCGCTGGTCAATTCTCAGGGTCGCTTGCATCAACACCTCCAGAGAATTGGGGAGTGGGGGGCATTCTTGTCAACTCATCCAGCAGGGTTTCACTCAGTCCCGTATGCTAAATTGCCATTAAGGCCTCCTGATTCCACTCTAACTCCTGCAACAGCAAACTAAACTCAGTGCTGGCAGTCCTGGTAAATAGGAGAATAAACGATAAGATGACAGAAATGGTGTTAGACAAGGAAGGTAGATTAATGTTGCTCAAAGGTAAACTGGAAAGTAAAGTGCTAACAATAGTGAATATTTATGCTCCAAACAAAGGACAGAATAAATTCCTAAATAAAGTACTTTAAAAAATTTACCAGTTCGCAGAGCGTGAAATTATTATAGCAGGTGATTTGAATATGGACATCACAAAAAATAAAACAATTATATTGAGTAAATGGGGATTGCAAGAAGCACATGACATCCTAGGTTAAAAACCCAAATCTACCCATATAGTAGACATAAAACAGCATCCTGTATAGACTTCTTTCTTTTGGGAAAAGCTAGTAATTGGATAGTCAAGGGAATTACAACACACTCAATATTAATTTCGGATTATGCCACTTTAAGTATTGAGTTAGAACTAAGACTGAGCAAGGACAAGAGACCCTAGAGATATAATAATCTAATAATGGCTAAAGTTCAAGACAGAGAGTATATGGAAAATTGGAACAGGTTATTTTTTTCAAGATAATAAAGGATCAGTTACTCCAGATATCCTCTTGAATGCAGCAAAATGTGTTTTTAGGGGGCACTGTATAGTGAAAGAAAAATCAATAAAAAAGAATGGTACTCTAAAAGACAATTAAAAATTCAGGAACTAGAAATATTACAGAACAAACAAATTATTAGATGTTGCCAAAACTCAAAATCAAATTAAGAGATTAAAAAAACAATTAGAGGAATTAGATCTGACTCTACTGTGGAAGAAGGAAGTAATGGTCAGAAATGATTTTCAGAGGAACAATATAAAATCAGCAAAAAGACTTGCAAATTATCTGAAAATAAGGAAAGAGAAACAAAGAGTTAAAAGTATAAAAACAAATAGTAACAAAACGCAAGATCCAAAGGAAATCAAAGAGGCCTTTGCAAGTTTTTACAAAAACCTTATATATAAAAAAGGGAGGCTATAAACTTTCAGGAGAAAATAAATTTAACACTGGAGCAGTCTGAGAAAAACAAACTAGACAGAAAATTACAATAAAAGAAATAAAGGACACAGTTAAGGAATTGAAAAAAGGAAATCTCCAGGACTAGATGGCTTTACGGCCGAATTTTACAAGGAAATGGTAGAAATTTGGCCCTGAACTACAACTATTTTTCAACAGTATACTAGAAGGGAAAAAGGCCCCAGAAACATGGAGAAAGCAGAAATAATAGTAATCCTAAAACCAAACAAAGGCCCTAAAGAAGTAGGCTCATATAGACCCATAAGCCTATTAAACCAAGATTATAAAATCTTTGCCAAAATTATGGCAAACAGGCTAAAAAATGCCATCCCCCAAATAATAAAAGATCAATATGGATTTGTTAAGGGTAGGAATATTACTCACCCAATTAGAAATATTTTCAATCTATTATATCATGGACAATTAAAAAAGTTCGGGTTACTGAAATTAGATGTCTTTAAAGCATTTGATACACTCTCAAAGGAATTCTTATGGGAAATAATGACTAAATACGGAATAGGAGAGGCTTCTCAGTTTGCGATACAAGAACTATATAGAGAAGGAAAGCAGTGGTGAGAGTTAACGGTGAACACTCCCAACCTTTCCCAACATGCAGAGGCGTACGGCAGGAGTGCCCTCTCTCGCCGTTCCTATTTATAATGGCTATAGAACAACTAGCGGAAAGGATAAGGAACTGTGGAAGGACAGAGGGCTATAACATTGGGAAAGAGGAGATGAAAATTAATTAGTTTGCAGATGACATTATTGTAATTATAACAAATCCTAAGGAGGGGATAAAAGAAATAAAGATAATATTAGAAGACTTCAAGGAATATTCCGGATTAGGGGTAAATATAACTAAATCAGAAATAATGTATTTTAATGTGAATTAGCAAAAAAAAAAAAGCAATTAATAGCATAACAGGTATGGACCTGGGTTCTAAAAGAATAAAATACCTGGGCATCGAACTCTGCAGAAATATTAACAAGACTGAAGAATTCCAGGCCAGGGGCTGGTTTTCCCATATGTACTGGGTTTGCCCAGAGGCAAGGAGATTCTGGAATAAAATTCTTAAGATCATTAATGAGGTTTTTAAAGTGAAGTTATCTATAGACTTTAACCTTATGACAATGGGATTACTAGCAAATATAGCCATAGAGAAAGGGGACCAGTTTACATTCAAAGCCATGATTCTAGCAGGAAAGGCAACAATAGCGCTGGGGTGGAAGGATAGAAAAAAATGGACAGAAGAGGTCTGGTCTAATTATCTTTTTGATTTTATCCAATCGGATATCGTTGCAGTCACGACACAGGAAACATCATGGAAGGTCAAGGCTACGATGATCAAGACCAGATGGAAGCTCTATTTTCAATGGATAATAACAACCGGAAAAAAGACATTCAGTGGAAATTAATGACTCTGTGCCCGTGGCTGAGGTCTACTGTTTGAACCCTTGCAATGGACCATGGGTGGGGAGGGGGTGGGAAGGGAAAAAGGAAAAAACTGTACGGGAAATTCAATACTTGACAGAGATTATACAATGAATGTAAAAATTCTCGTACAATAAAAAATAATAAAAAAGAAGGGGAAAAAACAAGACTGAAGAATTCAATTATAAGAAGGTATGGAATAAAATATTAAAGGAAATGAAAAGATGGAGAAACAAAACTCTAAGCATTATAGCTAGAGTCAAGGTTACTAAATGTTCTGGGTCCCTAAGTTATCCCACTAGAGATGAGAAAACAGCAAATGGAATCATGGAATCATGAGATAAGACAATGGATATTTGGAAGTAAAAAATCAAGGATGTAAAATAGATTTGTGTACAACCACAAATCAGAATTAGGGTGGGGCCTCCCTAAAATTTATAATTATTACGAAGCTGTTCAAGTAAAATTTTTTTTATTAGAAATTGCAGTTGAAAACAAACAAAAGTGGATCAAATTTGAGGATGAGGCCAATAATGGCGCAGGAAGATTTGGAATTTTTACAAATAATGTAATCAAAGATTTGAAATCTGCAATAGACCCCAGGAAATTGGCATTAAGCATATGGAGGAGATGGCAACCTCTATGGTTAAAAAGGATTTCTTTATGCACACCCCTAGAAAGCATTTATGAAGCAACAGATGATCCCAAATGGTGGAAAATTCTTAACGCTAAGGGATATCATATAGTTAAAGATATTGTCAGGTTTTCTGGTCATCATAGAGTTAGCTGTTCAGGAAGCATTCTGATTCTGGGTGCCTCGCCCACAGTTATACGGGCATTTTCCTTTGTCTGGAAAAAGGGGAGTTTTGGTTTCGCTTTCCCCTATGCTGTTGTTCTGTGCTGTTGCTTTTTGATGTATGAGTGAGAACGCTGCAGACATGCAGCTCGAGTCTGTAGGACGTTTGGTGTGTGCTACTACAATAAAGCTCTGTTAGATTAGTAGCACTGGTGTCCAGTTGAATTATTTTAAGATGCCACTAAAGAAGCAGACCTAAAAAGCCACCGTACCCTGTGCTAACTATGCTACTGAAGACAGCTTTTGAAGTGTGACTGGACGGCCATTAGATGTCGGAGAGGATCATAAAGCTGATTGATTACAGCTCCGAGCTGCAGCACTACTTGGGTCAAAGGTTTTACGACCCAAATACCACAAGAGATATGTATAGAGGAGAGTCCTTAAAGTCATTGCAGGAAGTAATAGAGAACATAGGTAACCAATATTGGTTAAAAATTGGAGGACTATACAACAAAAATTCTACATTCCAAGAGATAGGAAATATGAGTTCAGAAGAGTCAACAGAGGAATTATACAAACAAATGGAAAAAACTAAACAAGGAATGATAGGTAAAATCTATAAGAGAATGATTACAAATAAGAAACAGACAACCCAACTTATTCAAAAGATGTGGAGTAAGGAAGAACAAGTTAGTGAATCAAAGGTTGAAAGGATAATGAAAGGAATAGATGAGATTAAAGTAACAAAAGAGAGCTGGAATTAAAATTCTTTCTAATTGGTATAGAACTCCGGACCAGCTAGCTAATATGGTAGCAGGACTGAATCCTAACTGCTGGCATTGTAAACAAGCTAAGGGGTGGTTCTCCCATATGTTTTGGGAATGTCGAGAGGTAAGAGAATTCTGGAATAAAATCCTAAAGGTTATCAATGAAATTTTTAAAGTGAAGCTTTCAATAAACTTTGATTTCATGACAATGGGTATATTTGGAAACACGGCTATAAAACTTTAAAGCTATGATATTAGCAGGAAAGGCAACAATAGTGCCAGGGAACTGCCCTCGGCAGGGCGGGAGGTCTTGTCGATGTATCGAGAGCCCCGACACCACCTCAGTAGTGAAACCTCTTCAAGTGGGAAAAGCGGCACCTCCTCCAGCGGGGAGGGGCAAGCTGGAAACAGCCAGGCGAGGCAAGAGCTTGGAGATGCTGCTGAGAGCCCCAGCACGCCTCATGAGTTTCGCTCTGAGGGGAGCACGCCACTTCCGTCGCCCCAGTTGCGCAGAGGGGTCAAAAGGAGACCAGGGAGGCGGCGCTTTGGGGTGCCGAAATTCTTATGTTGGGGTCACAGCCGGAAACCGGCACTCCCGGATTCTGCAAGTGACTAGGACGGTCATGTTTTCACGTTCTCTGCACTGTAAATAGTCTGCACCATTAAACTGTTAAAAGACAGTTGAGACTCGTGCCTGGTTACTCGTGAGCAACCGCAACGCAGATCTGACAGCAATCCGGGAGTCATTGGCATTGCTCACGAGGAGTAGCCGTAAAAAGCCGCTATGACTGAGGAAACGGTCCTAAGAGAGCTTCAGATTGTGGAAGAAGCTGAAAGGGGGGCCACAGGAGGCGGCGAAGGGGATGGCTTTCGGAGGGAGCTAGCAGAGCTGCGGCAGTGGAATGCCCAGCTGAAGGGGCACGTCAGGGAGGTGGCGGTCAGGCTGGAAGAGAGCAGGAGGCATGGGGAGGACAGAGCCATTCCCATCGGGAGGAAAGTGCCGGCTTTGGTGAGCAAATTCAGTGGGAATCCCCAGGAATATTTTGGCTTCAAAACTGAGATTAATTATGCCCAGGAGCTGCAAAAGAAAGAGTTTGCTAATGATGAGGAGCAGGTGGCATTTGTGGTATCTCACTTGGAGGGCGGAGCCAGGGAGTGGGTGCGGCTGCTCATAGCAGGGAAGAATCCCGCGCTCAAAGATTTGAATGCTTTCAATGCAGCCATGGATGAGATGTTTATGAGTCAAGTGCAGTCCAATGTGGCACGGCAGGAGCTGCTCACGCTCAGGCAGGGGGGACTGACGGTGCGTTCTTATTGGTCGAGATTCACGATGCTGGTTCACCGGCTCAGATGGGACTTGTCCTCGGAGCCAATGCAAGTGTTGATTATGCAAGGTCTGAATCTGAGCGTGAAAGACGAACTTTTGAGATCTCCCAAACCGAACAGCATGGATGAGCTCACCAAATTGGCGCTGGTGATAGGCGTCCGACAGGAAGAACGTTTTGGGGAAAGGCGGTAAGGCAAAGGGGAGTGTTCCCATGGTAACCACATTCCTGAAGGGACCTTTGGCAGTACGCCCAGCTTGCCACCTCCGGAGCCGATGGAGATCAGGACTGCCCGTGCGCAGGAGTTTTCAAATGCTGCGGTTCAGAAAAAAAAACGGAGGGAAAGGGCTGGAAAATGGCCAAGAAGTGTTTCCTGTGCAATCTGCCAAATCATGCCCACTCCCCATGGACTTTCCCTTGCAAGTCACCACCATTGATGGCAGGGAGCTCTTGGGGGGGGGGATCACCCACCAGACTCCCCCAATGGGGATGTGGGTGTCCAGGCATTCGGAGACTATTGTGTTCAATGTCACCACTCTGGCGGAACCGCCCATCATTCTAGGTATGAGCTGGCTCAACCTTCATGACCCGGTGGTGTCTTGGCACCAACGGTCGCTCACCTTCGGCTCGGCGTACTGCATGGAAAGCTGTTTGGGTGGAAACGACAGCAGATGCCACCGCGCCACGGCTGCGACGGCGAGACTCGAAACGGGCAGGGGAATACCACCCCCCCCCCAGTACGAGGAGTTCCGGGAAGTCTTCAGTGAGCGTGAAGTGGACAAGCCACCACCCCACCAACCATATGACTGTCAAATTAACCTGATACCAGGTGCCAGGCTGCCTGCAGGCAAACTATACTCCATGTCGGATTAGGAGATTCAGGAACTGAAGGAATTCACTGACAAGAATCTGAAAAGGGGCTTCAGTCACGAATCCAAGGTGGTTGGGGGAAGTCCAGTCTTCTTCGTGGACAAGAAACAGTCCAAACAACGTAGGTTGGTAGTTGACTTCAGAATCTTGAACTCCTTGACGGAACCCATCACTTATCCCATGCCTCGCATCGATGACTTGCTGGCAAGTGTGAGGAAGGGCAAGATCTTCACCAAGTTGGATCTTTGGGGGGCTTACAACCTCATCCGGGTACGCGAGGGGGACGAATGGAAGACGACCATGTTCACGCCCCTGGGGGCCTTTGAATACCTTGTTATGCCTTTTGGTTTACAAGCCAGTTCCCCATGTTTCCAGGCCTTCATGCATCACCTGTTAGGTTCCTTGCTGTACAAGAACCGTGTCTGTTTCCTGGATGACATTCTGATATACTCGGACAATGAGCAACAACACATGCAGCATGTCAGAGAGGTGCTGGCAAGGCTGAAGGAGCACCAGTTGTATGCCAAGTTGGAGAAATGCCAGTTCCATGTGAAGCAGTTGGAATTCCTGGGGTACCGGTTGTCCGACAGAGGGCTGGCCATGGACAGAGACAAGGTGACAGCAGTGTTGGATTGGAAAAGCCCCCAAACCAAGAAGGATGGTCTAAGGTTCCTGGGTTTCAGTAACTTCTACCGGAAATTTATTCAGAATTTTGCAGACCTGACCACGCCTATCACTGATTGCCTGAGTGCAAAGAAGAAGTTCGCATGGACGCCAGCAGCACAGCGGGCCTTTGAACAGCTAAAGAAGGTTTTTGCGTCAGAGGAACAGCTGCTGCATGTGGATCCAGCCAAACCCCTGCGAGTGGAAACGTACACCTCCGACAGAGCTCTGGGAGTGGTGCTCCTCCAGCAAGATGATCAAAAGGACTGGAGGCCTTGCGCCTTTTATTCCAGAAAGCTCAACAATTCTGAGCAGAACTACACCACCTGGGACAAGGAACTTCTCACTATCTATGCAGCCTTCAAGCAGTGGAGGCATTTCTTTTTTTAAAAAAATAGTATTTTATTATTTTCCGTATAAAGAACAAAGAAAACACATATACAAATACACAATACAAAAACACAATAAAGCATAAACAAATCCAACAACAATCA